>JPJR01000577.1:0-73341 GCA_000750675.1 Pseudogymnoascus sp. VKM F-3808
CACGATATCTTCGCCGGCCCCTCCACATCCATCTCCACCAAGGAGCTGCTCAATGGCACCACCATCCTCCTTCTCTCGACCTACTTCGTCTTTCAACTCTCCAATGCCTCTTTCAATGCTCTTTACCCCGTCTTCGCTTTCGCTGACCCACCACTTGGTCGCAATATCCCCGCGCGGGACATCGGTTTCTCCCTCTCCGCCGCTGGTGTCGCCACTATCGTCTTCCAGGTCCTCATTTTCGGCCGCCTACGTGACCACATGGGTAATAAAGCGACATACCGCGCTGGACTGGGCTTATTCGCAGTTGCCCTCCTTGCTACACCTACAGTACCGTTCGCAGATTCTAAACCGCCGTTTAAATTTCTTACGGGAGACGTATGGATGTGGACGCACCTCTCCCTGGTCCTCCTCGCCAAGACAGTGGCATCTGTAGGCGGCCTTTCCAGCGCCCTCCTGCTCATTACCAATTCAGCCCCTGGACCAGAGTGTCTAGGCGCTTTGAACGGGTTGGCGCAGACGTTGAGCGCGGCAGGTCGTGCAGTGGGACCCGTGATGGCGGGCGGGCTATTCAGTGCAGCTCCTGCTAAAGGGAGAAGTGGAGGGTGGATCCCATTTGGAGTGTTTGGAGGAGTCGCAGTGCTTGGGTTCATAGCGAGTTGGGGGATTAGGGGCGAGGAGCTGGAGGGAGAAGATTGGGATGAGGAGCAGGATGATGAGGAAGAGGGGGTGTGATAGTGTGGCATGTTCAGCCGGTTGGATACGCTGGTATTCGCGAAGACGAATTCGCGGGACCATTGCTTTTGATAGCTTTGACGCTTCTTCTACGAAGGCTTCACAGCTCTAGGCGTACCAACCCATCACTTGCGCGCATTGAGTCTCACCTGCGGCGTCACCTGGCCATTTACACCGAACTACCAGCGACTTACCGCTCCACGCTCCATACAAGGCATAGGCTGCAACGTCACCCCGGGCGATGGCGTGCAACTTGTTCCCTTTGGGGGAGGCTTAATCAGACGACGGGTATGCTTACGCTACACGATACGCAGGTCGTAAGTCTGTCAAACAGGCACAAGTACAGAGCCGCCCGTCACAAAAGCCGACAACTACAGGCTTGAAAAATCATAACCAGGGTCGGCTTTGTGGCTCGGCTATCTCGAACTAGTGATTTTTGGGCCATGCCGCTGTAGTTTTAGCTGGCAAGAGAGTGGGTGGGCTAATCATATATTGTGCTAGATTTTGGAGCGAATACTAGAAACGATAGAAATACGAATCTATAATTTCGCTTTGTTTTCAGTGGGTGACAGGTATATTATATCGCGGTTATATACCTAGAATATGAAGAATATGTATATATGTTGGAGTGTTGGTGACATAAGTTTGAAGTGATGCAATACAAGACAATACAACTTGGGGCTTTCGGAATACTAATTTAGAGCCATAACTCTATAACAGAATAATTTATCAGAAAATAACACCAAACAGTCGCAAAATCTGGGAGATGTGTAGGTACGTAGATATGCAATACCCTTCTGATCCAAATATATCTGTGTCTTATTGTTGTAAGAGCAGTGCTTCCGCAGTGTCCAAATACTGGAACTAGCCTGGTTAGCGCCAGGTCCCCGGGTGGCCTAGGGGCGGGCCGAGTTTTAGCAGCTCCTCTCGCTCACATCGCATCCCATCCCCCTCACTATCATTACAGCGGTCAATCCCACTTTCCTCGCACCCAAGCTATTAAAGCAATGCTAATTTTAACACTTTATTTTAGCGACAAATATTATCGTTTGATCTGTCGTTTGGGATCCGCGCGGAATGCGTCGTCGCGCCTCAGAGCCTTATATTTGATTGGCTTGGGATTGGCATCGAAGCGCCATCGTTAAATATCGTGCATGTACGCGCCCACGGGGTAAAGGCCACAAAAATGGCCACGGTAAATGGAAACCGGGCATGATACGAGTTAAACGATGCCATTACTTCTCTCTTAACGCCAATAGAATTTTTATCCTGGCTAGTGTCGCCTGACGTAGTGTGTGTTAATACCCACGTATCGGAGGTGGGTGGCTATGCGAAACAATGTCTGCATGACATGGGGCCCATTCTGTAGGCATCGGCTCAGCCTCGTTGTGTGCATTTGGGAATAAAGTGCTTTCCTATCTCCTTTTTCGTTTCTTTTTCTCCGTCATTTCATTACTATTGTGTTTGGAGGTAACTCAACTCGCGGCTCAGCTATCTTTTCACCATCTTCAACTTGTTAGTAACAACTTCTATTTCCTACATGCTGTCTGTAACATACCTGAGACTAACAGCCTCCCAGTTGATGTGTGCGTGTGTTATTTGCATACAATACTGCTAGTTCCTATTCGCCATGAACGTGACGAACAGCACCTCAAACGGCACTACCTCCACTCCGGGACATCTTGGATGGACATCCACACCTAATACCCGCGGCAGTATCGATATCATTTACACCTGCATTGCGATATTTTTCCTTGGCTCTTGGAATGTGTTGCATTTGAATATTCCGAATTGCATGGAGTCCCAAAGGATAATATTATTTCGAAAATTGAAATGGATGCTTATTGCTCTATGCTTTCCTGAGTTGGTCACAGGTATTGCTTTTAATCAATGGAGATTTGCTTGGAATATACAGCGCAATCTAAAAAATAAGAGCTGGACTCATGCTTGGTTTTTTGTGTCTGGTGGCCTGCGGCACTCTTTACCGTACGTTCCTGAACCCGACGAAACTATAAAAAAACCGGATTTGTGGGAGCCTAGGGTGCTTCGGTTCTGTTCTCAGGACGGCTCTATAGCATTACACCCGCAAGTGATGGAATCGATTACTCTTCCTGATCCAGAAAAAATTATTGCAGAGAATAAATCTGACAGTCTTGCCAAACTTATTATTATAGTACAAGTCGCTTGGTTTGTCGCTCAGATTATATCTCGAGCTGCGGAAAATCTGCCTATCAGCCAATTAGAGATCGGGACTGTTGCTTTTGTCGGATGCACACTTATGACGACTTGCTTCTGGTGGCACAAGCCTCTTGATATTCGACTACACAGACCCCTTTCAGACTCCGATTTAGCCTGGGCCTACGGCCTTGAACCTAAGAACAAAGTCTCGAGCACACGCATTTTCCTCGGTGGCGAGCGACTACCAAATTTTATTTACTGGTCGCAGGCTTTGAAGGAATACCGTGAAATTGAAACAGGCCCACAACAAGGAGAGCTGGGGTGGGTTGATATTAATGGGCCAGAGATAATTGGGTGGGACTATAATGCTGTTCTAGAGATGGCGGTTGGTGCTGGTCTAGGCGTTCTTTTTGGATCGGTGCATCTCGCGGCTTGGAATTTTGAATTCCCATCGACACGAGACAAAATGTTATGGAGGGCTGGCTCACTACTTGTCACTCTATTACCCCTCAGCGCGTTTATTTTTGGGTATCTTTTCATGACAATTGAGATTGCGGTGCCTCTTCATTGGCTAAGAGATGCCCCAGTTGGTGCCATGCGGCGATTATACGGTGTTCTACGCTTAGGCAAGGTAGTAGAATGGTGGGGGGATAAAGACAAACGACGGGAAGCTCTTATGCAGCTCGGACCTATTTATTTAGCGGGGTGTTATGGAGCATCGAGGCTTCTTCTAGCAGTATTGATGTTCAAGTCCTTCATGTCGATGCCGGCAAAGGTCTACGACACTGTGCAGTGGGCAGATAATGTGTTGCACATTTAGCGCCAGAGTCGCTGTTTCTACATTATTACGATTTTTATGGTTATATTTGTCGATATGGAGTTTAATTATTAAGCTATATATTATATATCTTTAAATGTCCACAGCATCTATCTACCTAGTTACAATCTCAACAAACAACCCACCACACCCCGCAAACAACTCCGACTGCCATCACCGCGGTTAATGCTCCAGCCCCGACACGATCCCCTACTCCCGCAGGCTGGGACCATGGGCCTGCCTTCACATCTTTATTGCCTCTACCGTCGCCCCCAGCGCTTGGGTTCCCCTGGCTTGTACCACCGTCCTCTTCGGTGACGGGTCCTTTGGCCGCATGGATAAGATTACTCTGCAAGACCTCCAACGCCGCCATCTGTTGACCAATCCCATCGGAGCCATCCCAGTTTCCCCAATTTGACCACTTTAGGCTACAGGTGCGTCCATTATTGCCTCCATTGCAATGTGACATAGCAGCGTCCGCAGAGGCCTTTAGTAGCGGTTTAATGGTGCCATAAGTGAAAGGCGCTAATTTGGTGGTAGCCGCCAACCACCGGCTAAGGTAAGCCTTGAACGAGAGCTGGTCCGTGTTACAAGTGTCATCGAGTTCGCAGGCAGGTTCGTGCATAACTTTGTCCCGAAAGAATGTCGATGATGTGGTTCTGAGGAGCCCCGAAGTATGGGTTCGCCAAGTGTCGATGCCACTGGTCTGCGAATAGTTAGCAGGAAACTCAAATGCTGTCGAATGCAAGGACGAGGACGAAACAAAGTACTGACAAAATTGTACATAGCTGCTGCACCATTGAGTAGAATTCCAACATTGTAGCTCCATTGCACGCGATTGATAGATGCACAATTTTTCAGCTCATCAGTCCCATCAAACACCGCATATTCTTCATCGATTAAGCCAACTTCCGACATCCAGTTCCACGTAGCAGCGGCCCAGTCCGCATACGTGTTGTTCCTCGTATATAACGCTAACCTAGCGCCAAGATTAAAAAAACATCCATTGGAAATAGTATTCTTGTAGGTATAGCCATTGTTGAAGGTGTAGATTTGCCATTTAAGCCCCCCACCGCATGTTGACGTGTCCCAGCGTTGTGCCTGAGTATTGAAAACGGCTTGCGCGAGTGCAAGCCACTGCGGTTTATCTTTCGGTGGGTTTGGGAAATTTGACTCGGCGGCTGACATCGCAGCGAGCGCCCAGAAGCATTGATCGTCATTCCCCAGTGTTTTAGTCTGATTTGGGGGCATATAATCATTGTTTGGGCCCACTTGAAATTGCATTCCCTGGATGACGAGATCGTTATGTTCGGAATCACCTGTATAAAGCCAATAGTCGATGAGAGAACCGAACATGGCTCCGCACTCCCACCAGTAGTACGGATAGGGAAGATTCCCTGGTATCTGGCCAGGCTCGTTGCCGTGGTAGTGGCTTAACAGATCGCCTGCAAGAACTTTGGCGGATGATTTAATGGCATCTATGCCGGTGTCAGCTTATGAATGATAAACGGCCTTTATAGGCAATGTTTTATGAAATAGCTACCACTGGATGAAAGGTCGACATGAATGGCAGCCGAGATGCCAATAGTAGTTAGCAAGGCCCCGCTGACAAGAGCTGTGTATCTACTGAGCTTCATGGTTCCAGTTATCTCCACCTGCCGATGTTATCGAGGTGCGAGGTGGCTCGACAGATACCCCGGGTCTGCACGATCATCCAATTATCCCAAGTTTCTATAGGCAAGAGAACGGCCAATGACTGAGCTGAGCGTCGAGGAATACTATGGTAAGTAGATGCATGTAAGTCGGCAATGGATGTTTGAAGAAAGGCTTAGGGGACAAAAGTAAATGGGTTTATAAACTTGAGGGGTTGAGGTCTGGCCATATTGTTCAGAAGTGGCCTTCAAAAATAAGTGGTATGACCGTTGGCCAAATTGCTGATAATCGCATTTAAGCTTACCATAGCTCATCTGGCGGCTTATCTCGCTGTCTGTACCATGATGCGAACTCTGAAAAGACCACGCAAGCACAAGCTGCAGATCAAATCCTAAAGACGGCAAGAAATAAATAATAAAATTTATGAAAAATATGATACTGCGCTTAGTTAGAGGTAATCCCGATCATCTCGTGGGGGCATGCTCAAGTGACCTTATGAGAACTGAGGTGGAAGGTAACTCCTGCAAGCTTAGTCTTCCCGCTTTAAAGCCAGGGAGATGGCTACAGTATTAGCGTCCCAGGCAACATTACTGGCCAAGAGACGTCATTTATCTGTAGTGATCGCTTCCGAGTAAGAGTAAGAAGCCCCATGAAGTGAAGCTCTGGAAAGTTATTTCTCGCGCACGTGATTTACTCTATTTATATCTCGCTCAAATTGGTATAGTCACGTGGTTTGCCACCAGCCACAGCTGTTTTTAAATTTTTAGTCACGTGGCAGGTATTCATTGTGGTGACGCGTAACATATCTCCTACCTGAGGTAAAAGGTGACATATAGAAGAACAGTACGCTGGTATTGTCATAATAAATACAAAAATTCATTCTGTTATTGACATCTTAGAAGACTTTTAGGGGCGTTGAAGGTTGAATATTTTGTCCAAAACCTTTGTCAGAGAAACTGTTGCGAATCTGTTTCGCCTCAGCCACTCGCCTCTTCGTCACGTCTCACTAATCCCCCGGGCTCCCGTCATCATCAATTCATCAACTTCATCCATCACAATCACGCACCAAACATCCTGTATATCGCAAAACACAAAAGACACTCCATACGAACCGTTCACCTCAATAGGCGAAACAAATAAACGAGTTCCCAACCCCCATAACACAAGATGTCGAGCCAGCCATACGACCCATATCAACCGAGTGGCAATGCCGCCAGCTCAGCCAAAGGCGGACCCAGGGCCCATGTGGACACAGAACAGCTTCAACAAGTAAGTTAGATGTCTACATTCCAAGTTGTTTTAGGTAGACGCAAATCTGCCAGTGGCTGCGGCGCTGCAGCGGTCAAGTCGCCACCGACCAGACTTGTCCGCGACCACAATCAGATGCACCTCCGTGATGGTTCTGGTTAAGAGACTTTACTACGTAACCGACGGGGATATTACCAGCCCATTACTCGTGGTTTGTGGTGTTGCCTGCGGCGGTTTCACCACTCGGGCATCAGTTGATGTTTTACTACTTGTATAGTACTGTATTGAGTGTCTGCTAATGTCTGCCACTACAGGAGATTGATGGTGCGACCGCAAAGATGCAGCACAATGTGGACAAGTTGGCACAACGTGGAGAGAACCTCAACACACTTCAAGACAAGACGGACAACCTAGCCATATCGGCACAAGGGTTCAGCCAAGGAGCAAACCGTGTGAGGAGAAGTATGTGGAGGTCCAATATGAAGTGGAGGATCATTGTAGGCGTTGGACTACTCATTCTAGTCCTTATCATTGTTGTTCCGATCGGTAGGTTACCTGATCACTCTTATCCTCGCTGCAATGACTGACTCCAAACAGCTACACACTTCGCAAAGTAGTTCGTTTGCCTCGAAAACAGCCCATTTACGAGCGGCGCGTTGAACATATCAAATCGCCCACGGTTGTCATACGTATGCCTGCAAAGGTGGACGTGAAACTCGCTGGCTCGAGAGGCAGGATTGATGGGCGGGCTGGCTAGTGACAATGGAGGAGTTTCACAGTCGATTCGTTATTTTTTGTTCTCGCGTTGTTTTTCGGCAATGCGATCTGGGCGTCTTACCCACCCGAGGGATATGGTCACGAAGAGACGACCCAGCGTTGTTATGCATGTATCATTTGCGGCAGGAGGATTGCCCACCTAATTGAGTTGTATTATCTCCGGTCAGGTCTGCTTTCAAGTTGATGTCCAAATTGAAGTTTTGGCACGCCATAATCGCATTGTCGTGATGACTGAGATGTATATCGCTGTTCTATATGTGTATTCTGGGGCCTTTGGTCGCCGAGAAGGTATTAGTATATTCGGCGCTGAAAAAGCTGTGCTTGAGAACATCGCCAGAGTAACCGCGCGGCATACTGAATAACTTCCCATGCTGAGATCCGATACAGACCAGGCTACAAACCCAATGCCGTTTATATAAATAAAACCATACACTCAGTCGCCCATGTATCCGTATGATATCCTAAACAGCTATATTGCAACCTCCAAACAATAAGAACTTGGTCAGCCCAATCTAGACCGCCGCCGCCCAGTCAGCTGCCTCTTAGAAATCGCTGTTTGATTCTGTGCCCGTCCCTTTTTTTGAAATATCAGCCAAACCGGTGCAATTTTGAAGGCACATTTACGTCGGAGTGTTTTCTGACGAGTCACAGTTTAGACCCCAAGAGGACAATCATGGCGCTTGGCCAATCGGGTTGCCGATCTCCTGGGCTGCGACTTCGGCTCAAGGGACAGCACCAAACCAAGAAATTCCGACTCATAAATCTGAACACAAAAATCCCAAAAGCATAAATAAATATACCGTTGGGACGCTCACTGGAGATTAATTCTTCATTTTGAGCGAGTTGTGTATATTTTCCCTCAGTTGTCTGTACATTGCGCTCTCTGATAGGGAGCCAGCCAATCACAGCCTCCAATCCCGGGTGGCACAAGAGCGGCATTTCTGAACTTTTTATCCCCGCATACATTACCCTCGTGCTTGGCCACAGTCACCTATTGATAACCCTACTGTTCCCGCCTCAAGGAAGGCAGAGTCCCATTGCTTCCCCAGCGGGCTCGAGGTCCTTCGCTTTCAACAATGCTAGCTCTACGAGCCTCCGCCCGCGTCGCCGGGCGTCGCATCGCCATCTCCGGTCGCCGACTACCTTCGAGTCTCCCAAGGGCCGCAGTGTCGTCTGGCCTCGTTGCGAAGAGACAATACGCTACCCCTGGGTCTGATACTACGACCAGATCGACGGTCATTCAGTTGCTCAGCAACATCGGCTCCAAGCGCGAAGTCCAACAGTACCTCTCGCACTTCTCGTCCGTCTCCTCCCAACAGTTTGCCGTCATTAAAGTGGGCGGAGCCATCATAACAGAGCATCTCGAATCCCTCACCTCTGCGCTCGCTCTCCTTACCAATGTCGGACTCTTCCCTGTCGTGGTCCACGGTGCTGGTCCCCAGCTGAACAAGTTGCTCGAGGATGCCGGCGTCGAGCCACAATTCGAGGAAGGCATTCGTGTCACCGACGGCAAAACCCTTGCAGTTGCGCGCAAGCTCTTTTTGGAGGAGAACCTGAAGTTGGTGGAGAAGTTGGAGGAGATGGGTGTTCGCGCCCGACCGGTCACAAGCGGTGTGTTTGGAGCGGACTACTTGGATAAGGAGAAGTGGAACTTGGTTGGCAAGATCAATAAGATTAACAAGGACCCAATCGAGGCCGCTATCAATGCTGGCTGCCTTCCGATTCTTACGTCTATGGCAGAGACACCCGATGGACAGGTGTTGAATGTCAACGCCGACGTGGCGGCAGGAGAGCTGGCCAAGTCACTCCAGCCGCTCAAGATTGTCTACTTATCGGAGAAGGGGGGTCTCTTCAACGCGGACACGAACGAAAAGATTTCAGCAATCAACCTTGATGAAGAGTTCGAGCACCTCATGTCACAGTGGTGGTGCAGATATGGAACCAGGCTAAAGATTAAAGAGATCAAGGAGCTTCTTGAGCATTTGCCAAGGACCTCCAGCGTTGCAATCATCCACCCGGCTGACCTGCAAAAGGAACTGTTCACGGATACCGGTGCCGGAACCCTCATCCGACGAGGCAGTAAGATTGATACAGCTACGTCTTTGTCGCAATTTGAAGACATTGAGCAGCTCAAGGATGTCCTCGTTCGCGACCGCGAGGCCCTAGATGCGCGCGCAACAGTCAACCGTTACGTTGATGGCCTCAAAGACAAGCAATTTAAAGCATACTTTGACGAGTCAATGGATGCGCTTGCCATCGTGCAGCCACCCGTCGACTCCTCGGGCATCGCCAATCTGGCTACATTAACAATCACCAAGTCTGGCTGGCTCACCAACGTTGCTGACAATGTGTTTGCGGCGATCAGAAAGGACCACCCCAAACTCGTCTTCACCGTTAAAGAGGATGATGAGAACCTCACATGGTTCTTTGACAAGGCAGAGGGCAGCTTCACCAAGGATGGCCATGTCATGTTCTGGTATGGCACTGAGTCCGCTGAGGAAGTGACCCAGCTCATGACCGAGTTTACCAAGCACGGTCGATCGATGCATGGCGAAGCAAATCTTGATGAGAGGCTCTACCGCGCCGCCAATGCTGCTTCCGGTATATCTGGACCAAACGCCCCGCGCCAGCAAGCTCGTGCCTTCTCTACCTCGGCCCGTCCCACGTCGCGCATCATTCGCGGCCGCATGACCCAAACCCGCGGTTATGCCACCACAAACCCAAACCCCCCGCTTGGCAAGCATAACTCCTCCAACTCTCAGCCTGCAAAGGTAGCTCTCATCGGTGCCCGTGGATACACCGGGCAAGCGCTGATTGCCCTCCTCAATGCCCACCCCAACATGGACCTGCGCCACGTGTCATCGCGTGAGTTGGCTGGCCAGAAGCTAAAGGGCTATGAGAAGCGTGATATCACGTACGAAAACCTCTCTGCCGAGGACGTGCGCCGTATGGAGGAGAGAGGTGAGGTAGACTGCTGGGTTATGGCGCTCCCGAACGGCGTCTGCAAGCCCTTTGTCGAAGCCGTGGAAGAGGGCCGTGGCCCGCAAAACTCTGTTATCGTCGATCTCTCTGCCGACTACAGGTTCGACTCGAAGTGGACCTATGGACTTCCCGAGCTCGTCTCGCGCTCTGATATTGCACGGGCGAAGCGTATCGCCAACCCCGGCTGTTACGCAACCGCGGCGCAGATTGGCATTGCACCGCTTGTTGAGTTCCTTGGCGGACAGCCAACTGTCTTTGGTGTCTCCGGATACTCTGGTGCGGGTACAAAGCCGTCCCCCAAGAACGACGTCGAGAATCTGCGGGACAATCTTATCCCGTATTCCTTGACCGATCACATCCACGAGCGTGAAGTGAGCAACCAGCTCGGTGTCGAGGTGGCTTTCATCCCTCACGTTGCGTCTTGGTTCCAGGGCATCCACCACACAATTTCCGTGCCGCTTGACCGCACGTTCAGCAGCCGAGACATCAGGCAGATCTATCAGGACCGCTATGCTGGAGAGAAGCTCGTTCGGGTAACCGGGGAGCCTCCAAGTGTTAAGGCGATCAGCGGTAAGCACGGTGTGGAGGTTGGTGGCTTTGGGGTGCATAGCTCAGGCAAACGTGTGGTTGTGTGTGCTACGATTGACAATCTACTAAAGGGGGCGGCGACACAATGTTTACGTAAGTTCCCTTCCTAGCATCGATCCCTGTGATCTGAGGTGCAAATATAAAGGTATAAAGCTAACAGCAAATGCAGAGAACATGAATTTGGCATTGGGATTCGCAGAGTACGAGGGCATTCCGTTAGATTAGATGCATATGGGCGTATCTTCAGGGGCGCAGTTGTTTTAACCGTTCTACAATTCCAATGGAAATTAAGTTCCACAATGTCTTAGAGTTACTATGGTGCAATGTGTTGTGTGTATATTCGGATTCTACGCAAAAAAGAACGTGGTGTAATGGGGGTGCGGGGAGCTCCGTTTCGCGCTCAGCTCTTGGAGAGACCTCGGCGTCAGTCTCTGGTTCCTCAATCATTCTACCCACACCAAAGCCTGCATAATTAAGTGTTTAAATACCGTTCCTGATATTGATTCTTCCCATCACAGTATTTGTTAAATCAGAGTATATCTGTCACCTCCTAGAAGTACATTGTCATAAGTCCGTTTCCATCCGCATAATCCTCGCTCATTTAGCAAACCCAACACCCTTTCCAACTGGGCAGTTCGGCATATCCTTCTGCCAGTCGGGGGCAGATTTCGCGTACTCCGGTAGGTACTGGTTGGAGACGAAGGTTTTAGGCAGGTAGTCCTTGATGTCGGCCTTGGTGAATTTCTCGCCGCCTGGAATCTTTTGAAGGGCAGGAATAACATAAGACGAGCCAATGAAGTCAAGGAAGACCACGTCGACAGTTTCGGGCGCTGAGCCATCAGCAGGGAAAGAAGCGTTGGCTTGGAAATCATTTGGCTGGGGAAAGTATGGGATGCCGCTGTGCTTGGTATCATCACCATCGTTACCGAAGTCATCAGTAGTATTGTACCCCGGCGTCAGGGTGCTGCTCTGCCTGCGCACTATTCCCCTCGTGGAACGTTTTGCCACCTCTGGTGAGATGGTACCAGGGTCAAGACACGCCTCTGTGTTGTCCCGAGTGGGGAATTGGAAGCTGAGGTCCATGTCCGCCCCACGCTCCTCACTTCGTTTCTGGTATCCGCCTCTGTTTAACGCATCCAGGAGCTGCGACGCAACGGACCAAGGAACGTCAGCGAGGTATTGAAATGTATTTGTGAAAGGCGATACGATAAACGAGTCGTCATATGTGAATGGTCCCTGGACTAAGTCGAAGCGAACACTGCCTGTGTTCGCAATGATAATTCTTGGGGTTTTTGACCTATCAGGGTTGACGATAACAGTCGCAAGAGCCTTGGTAAGGAGGGTATAAATATTTCCAGGTGCCCCGAATGGCTGGCACGACATACACCACGTTTGGGGTGCACACCCATATACAGACGTCAGGTTCAACTTTTTGCGAGTTTCTGTGATGTGCTGGGTCACAGCGACACCCTTGTCAAGATCAAAAGGCTTGTTCTGGGAGTTCTCCGCATGGAAAGCAAAGGTGAGGCGATTCCAGTCAAGATAGCGCCGAGCGAAGCGGTAACCACTATTTCCGTGGTGTATGGGTTTAACGTGCTTGACGGGGCGACCTGGGGCGACTTGGGCCCCTCGCTTGGCTGCAGCTGTCGAAGTTTTTGGACTTCCGGTTGCGGTTGATGTTGTCGCTGGCTTATCATACGCAGTTTTCGTTGGATGTGGGACTCCTTCTGGAAGTTTGGCGCCATAGTAGTTCTTCGACTTAAGCCCAGAGACTGCCATCCATCCAACGGTCTCGCAGTACCTTCCGCTTTCCATACCGACAGCGGCATGGTCATAAATGACAGCATCACGAATGTGGGTGTGGCCTCCGAAAACCTGAATAAGTTTTTCCGGATGCACAGCGCGAATTGCGTCGAGTACCGTGCCTGTTGTGCTCGTGCTACCCTGGATTGCATTATGTCCAATAACGAGGAACATATCAATTGGATTCTTGGTGTGCAAAGCGTTAATGAACCACTCCTGCTTGACCATCTCCGCAGCAGGGGTGACGATGCTGGCGTTGGAATTGCCCGTAAAGTCGAACAAGACTCCAAATGCCATGATGCGAATGCCGTGGTCAGTGGTGAAGTATCTGTATTTGGCCCCCGCATACTCATACTTGTTGCTCTTTTGATTGAAGATCTGGACATTTGAAGTGACATAGCGATCGCCATAGTACGTGGAGAAGTCCGAAAACGTCTCATAGGCAATATCAGAGATATAAAGCTCATGGTTGCCAATTGTGAGAAGATCATAGGGAATTTCTTCAAAAATCGGGTTGCTAGCCGCTCCATTGGGGCTGGTGGCATCGGACATGCCATTGCCGTCATGAAGATCGCCTTCGTTCTGTTAGAAGATATCACCAAACTCTCCGACACTACATGTGGGTGGGTTTACCAGTGTCAATCAGCAACAGATCCACATTCAGCTCCGTAGCTTTGGCCTTCATCTGCCTTGTGAAGGACACGAAGTCGCCCCAATCCGCACCATAATTCTGCTCCTTGATGTGGCCTTCCAGCCAGCCATGCGTATCGGTGGTCTGCAAGAAGTTGATCTGACCCCATTCAAGCTCCCGGGTCGGACCATATGCAGCACCCTGAGCATCTGGTTGCATGCGACGAACAATCCGCTCGTGCGTAATGAAATCGGTTGGCCCATAACACTCGTCGCAGGCCGTGACACGGGGGATTATTGCCAGAGCCGCGACGGCAAGGAACCGCGACAAGTGCTGAACCATTATAGGAATTGGTCGTGGGTCAATAAAGATAGGGATATGTGCAATGGATTTATACGGGGCTTCGGGAACTGATTCCCAGAGAAACGCCTTGATGAAGAAACAGCAAAAGCAGAAGCAGTCGCCGGGCGGCGTTGGAGAAATGTGGGGGAAATATGAATCCTTCTTATGCTATACCGTAAAGCTGACTTACATTGTAGTTCGGTGACTTAAAGTTTAAATGAAGGGAGGCAAGATCGACAATTTCCTCTAGCTTCAAGAAATGAAGGCTTTGAACCACCCACGTTGACATCGATTGGATATCTACAGGGTAACGTGCAACCCAAGCCAAGAGACCAAGAGACGGGGGGTTGACAGTGACAACAGCCCATCATGTCCAGCTTCTTCATCAGGAACGGTTTAATCATGATATGACGCTAGAAGACAAGTACTATAGAGGACAGATATGCCATATATAGTAGTGATCGACGGTGATGTCGCCGAGACAACTGTGCTTTTTGTTGTTTTTGTGTGTCTGTATACTTTGTACCATAATTCGGTGGTAAACAGCTTCTTGTCTCGGCAGTGTAAGACTTGCCTCATTTGGATTCGGGCTCATGCATTGCCAAGACATTCCCCATTACCCCACGTGATAAATAGTGCCCATGTTTTACTTCAAGGTCATCGCATCTATCTTCAGAGATATCCTCAGAGCAAAGGCCATGTAAAATTCTTTATCTGCTTACGCTCAGAGCTAAAATAACATTCGGATTGCACTCCTGTTGCCATTTTCGTCTCCCCCTTTTCAAAGTCGTTCCATCGTAACCATGTGACCAGTCTTTTCCACCAGCTCCAGACGTGCTCAAGGCACAAATATCACTATTTGTAAGGCCATATCCCTAGCCCTTACATTCCCAGTAATCCCGAGTGCAAAAGAAGATATAAACGTCCACTTGGTACGATACAATTCTATGGGCAGCTAGCGGAGTGGGCTTATTTGGACTGGTTTTCATTAACCTCTGCGCTCGGAGGCTTCCCGTCCCACTTCACTACTGTCGGCCATAGTCTGGTCCCGGTGGTGCTGGCGACATTGATGATCGTACTGTCGCTGCATATTATGTCAGTGGAGAATTAGAGTTATGAAAGATCATAAAATACCTCTTGGTTGAGTCCGCGCTAACCGACCTTGGCTCGGTCATTGTGACGGATCGAAGGAGTAGTGGTACTGCAGGAACGATTCGGGATTTTTGGGCAATAATGGCTGCCATAGAGTTCCGTCTCGCTGCCACCAAGCATCCACCTGGTGCGGGGTTTAACAGTGCCGCGGGGGTTTGGCTAGCAGTGTTTTGATCGGTCCGGCACGTCGACTTTCCTTCTCCAAGACTTGGCCAGTTTGTGGGGTCGGCGAGGATATTGCCATCTGTGGTTGAGGGAGCACGCTCAGAGAGGGTGTTTTCTTTGAGATCTATGTTGGACTTCATTCTCTTACCAAGCTTCGACTTCGTGTGGTTCCTAGGTTCTGGGCGAGAGGCCTCACACAGGTTGTCCGAAGTCTCATTCTTAGACAGTTCGTAGCCTTCATATTTCTTCGCTTTGGTCTCGATGCCAAAAGACGAAGTGTTACTATCTGTCTTGCCGTGCTTTTTCTTGGATGACCTTGGCGATCCCTCGTCCGTGGTCAATTTCCTAGGAGAGCCATGGGTGACTTTCCTGGACCTTTTCAAATATGGTCTGGCCTCAAATTGGCCGACTCCCGTCAGGCCCTTACTTGAAGTTGGCCATGTGGAGGGTGACGCTTTGTCGTTCGCCTTGGAATCCGACTCCAGTTGGTTCGAAGAGATGGCAGCTGCGTCGTTATTCGCATCAAACATGCCATCAGGTTTGAATGCCTCGGCATTCACTGCTCCGCCTGCCAATTTGCGTATCGACTGGCAATCTTCGGTGCTACCAGTGGGTACTGCATTAAAATTTATTCTCTTGAGCTTTTTTGTCTTCTTCTTTTCGAGCCTACTCGAGTCTCCTGTGGCCGTGTTGTATTCACGACATTCGGGGGAAACCGAGATAATAGCACTCGTTACAGAACACTCCTTGTTGCTGAATGAGCTCTCAGAATCTTTTGCGGTGAGGTCCAACGGGGCGCCAGCTGGTGGTTCATCAAATATGCTTTCTTTATGAGTAAAGGATGAACTATAAATGCTAAATGAAGTGCCAAATTTTCCTTCATCGGGCACAGAGAGATCTTCGGAAATAGCAAATGACCCTTTCTTGGTTGAAATGGCTGGGCTGCAGTCGCTTCTGTCGTATGCTGTCAGTATTTGCCAAATTAAGCGTATGAATAATACCCACCGCAATTTGTCTGTATCAACAGGCTTCATCGTCTTGGCTGATTGTCCGGAACTCGTTGATCGATGGCCCTTCCCACCCCTGGGCGTGGTTACACTTACACCTTCTGTATGCGCCTTCTTTGTCGCTGGGTCATGTTTAGATGGTGTATTGTGCCGTTTTGAAGCTGGATTTGATTCTTTCCTCGGCAGTTGAGGTCCATTATTTGAAACGCTGACATTCCTATCTCTTCCAGTGGTATTATAATGCGACCTGTGTTCGCCAGATTTGAGGCTATCCCCAGTATAACCATTCGTATAGAGCTGGCTGCTCCCAAACGAGTTTCCTCGGTGCCTGTCGGACCAGGGCCCGTTCGAGTGATCAAACTCACTCTTTCTTTTATATGGTGCCACTTTCAATGGTCTGCCGTCATAAAGTCCATCGAAACGTCGAATTGCCTCTAAAGCGCTCATGGGAGTTTTGAAGCTAGAGCCAGTAGTTAGACGCTGCGTAAAGTGTGAAAACATGTTCAAGGTTTCAATTACTTACGTTAGAAATGCAAAGTCGTTCATGGGTTTATATCCCTCGATCTCTCCGCAGCATTCCATCAGTGTTGGAATAAAATCAGAGGCCAGCTCATCGATGGTAAAGCCCCTAATATAGATTGAACGGCCTTCTTCGATTTTTACGGTGTTCGTATAATCAGTTGTATTCCGTGCTTCTGGAATCGCAGTTTTTTCTGCAACGCATGCTGCAGCATCATATCTTACTGCAGTATATATTTGGTTCCTGCCTGCACTTGACTGGGCCCTGTGTTTGTTAGCTCCAGGGTTCAAGCCGGAGATTGCTCGATTTTTGCCGTTATTGCTTGGAAATGACCGATCCTTAAAGTCACGAGGCGGTGTAAACGCTGTTAGAACGGGCCCAGTCAGAGCCACAGGTCCATTCTGAGAAGTTCTCGAGTTATGCGTGTATATGGCTTCAATTTTCGTCTGGGAGCCGGCGTGGGAGCGAACCTTTACAAAACAGTTAGCGCATGTGAGCGTTTATGGTCTACTATATCCTCACCACCCCGCGATTCTTTTCGATTGAGGCTTCACGCTGGTGGCGATGATACCCTCCAGCACATTCTTTGGTTGTAGCAATCCCAAGCCCTATCACCTTTGAATTAGGAGATTCTTGCCATGGGACCTGGTGTTGGATCTTTGTGCCAGATCGAGATGTAACTGTCGGAAATTTCGTTAACTTTTGCTCGACGATGGCATATAGTAGAGCGTCGGTCGCGACATTCTGTTGATTTAACTAACCTAGCGGAGCAAAAGGCTGGCTATCCACTTCCAGGTTCCTCGTTATGGCTTGCCTGATACGTTGGAGAGTTGGTTGCAAAGCATAGCACTGCTGAGCAAGAATGTTGAAAATATCGACGGTTTCGAATGAATGCAAGTTCTTAATGTCGAAGTGTTGATAATCTTCAGGCTCAAATGCCGCTATAACAGGCGTACTAGGCGGCACTCTAGCAAGCTTTGCAAGGTTGTCTGAGGCCCACTCGTCGACGAACAACTCTATCTGCCTTCTTTTCTCGATGTTGATGGCTGCGATGCGGTGGATAACGTGGAAGCAAAAGCCGGCTCCCTCCACCCAGATATCCAAGGGATCAAAGTAAGTGTACAGATCTTCCCAGGCAATCGGCAATGATTGGATACTATGAACGAATGCTGGGTATTTATCTCGATAGAAATTGGCTCTTTCGTAGATGTCGTTTGGGTCATTGGTTCGGACGGCATATTGTGGTGCCGGGTTCGGTACAAGTCGAACTACGCGTGATCCGAAGCTGGTTGAAAAGAAAGCAGGGGCATTTGGCGGAAAATCGGTAAACAATTCAGGAGGTACATATCCTGGGACTACCGGCAGTGCAATGAAGGCACTGGGTGCAATTGAAGATCCCATGGTTGGTCTGCGTGCCGCCAAAGCCGATAGCGGCGTATGATCCTAAAGGGTGAGAATGAAACTTAGGTTGGTGAGCAAGAGTGACATACGCTCATCTAGTTGATCAAATCGCAGCGCGGGAGTTGCAATTGTTGAAACTGAAGCCTAATTTACCTGCATTGAGTGTTAAGAGCGTGTTGCACACAATTAGGGGGGGGGTAAATGACACCAACCTCGAGCCGTCTTATAGATGACACAGAACTGTCAAGCCAGTTTAAATAATAAAGGGTCATAAAAGGCTTCTTGTGGTGGATGTTTGTGTTGAGGTGCAATAGTTACGACTTTCTGTCGACCATGTTGGAGAGAGCGGTTGAGAGAGAACAAGTGAAGAATGAAATTCAAGAGTTGACGGAGGAGTTAAGAGTTAAGCGTTGATACCCAGGTATTGCGGCAGGTGGCACCCAATTGTGCGATGCTACAAGTAAACAATGGGATGGGTGGCAGGAGCAAAACAATGAGGGTAGGAACAGAAGCCAGGAGTAGAAGGCAGGAGCAGAAGCTAGCGAACGCAGACAAAGAAGCGAAAATAATTCACTTCTTGACAAGGGAGGCATAATAGATAATATGACAGCACTGGATATGAATTTATGAGATAACTGGCAATCATCTTGCCAAGGCAAGTGGCAAGCTCGTTGATTTTCCTCGATCAAAGCAACAAGCGCTTCACTTATAACTCACCAAGGATTAAAAGAAGAGTACTGATTCAGGGCATTCAAAGCCCCTTTGATATTTCTAAAACTTGCTCGTAAGCTTCGAAGGAGTGGAGTGAAATTCATCAATCCGCCACGAGACCAACTCAATCTATATAACAACACTTCCAGACACCTTCACTTGAGGCATCGATATAGACGGGAAATATCCGCCAAGGAACGCTAAATTCAAATCATTCTTTTGGCAGCGATTCCAACATCTTCAGGATCTCTGATTCATTTGCACCTGCCACTACCTTTCCATTGTTCCAGTCCACCGTCTGCATTATGTCAGCTTGTGTCATAACATGATATCGCAACTGCTGGGAGCTTACCAATGGCCGTTGGAAGCTGCCGTTGTCTTTCTTCCACTTTGCAAAGGCATCCTTCTCACTCGTTGCACCCTGCACAACTTTGCCGGCTCCATTTGCTCCGACATATTCGAGGATACTCTTCAGCTGATCCGGGGTCGGTGCATCTTCAATGACGTTAAGCTCGAATTGGGTCTGTGTGCTACTCTTTGTCTGCTGCGTGTGGTCGCTCGCTTGATCCTCCGTGGCGGTCTCTCCTGCGGCCGCTGAAGCTTGCTTCAGGAGGCTGTGTACTCTCATCGAAGCCGGGGCAGTTGGGCTGTGGAACAGCGTAATCACGTCGAGGCCTTTGCGCTGGTCGGTTGTTAGCTCCATTCTCAAGCCCAAGATGGCGGTATACATACAAATCTAAACATCTTGAGGTATCTGATAGCAAATTGATTGTTTTAATTGTTTTAATTGATTCAAAGTTTCTCGCAGTCAATGGGTTGTAAATCGTATTATGTAGTCAACCTTGATGTTGACGTTGTGGAGCTATGACATAGGCGGCTCGGTGCGGAATAACTCCTTCCCTTAAACCCCTGCAGGGCGGCGAATCGCGTTGCTCCAGAGATCAGCAGAAATCGCGAAGTTCATCAACAATAAATCGCTACGACGGCGACCTCAGCAACAGATCAGATTGGGTTCTCTCGCAACTACTTCTCTTCGTCTATACGCCCAGATAACATAAACATTCGCGATGCCCCCTCTCATTCTCCACAATGTCCCGGACGACGAATTATATATAGGAGAAGACGGGATCCAGCGCCCATATGCGATGGTCTTCCCTGGGTATGTTTTCCCCCATTTCCATCTCATTCTCAAATAAAGCTGCAATATACTTTAATATATTCCTCCACCTTGACACTTTGGCTGACTTCAACTGCCGTAGCTCCGATACCCAACACAACACACGCGCACGCAAGCCCATTCCCGAAAGCGGCTCGTTTGGGCGCTCAGTAAGACGTTCTCGCTCAAAGACGGGGACGCCAGCAAGAAAGGAAGACCCAAATATTCTTGTCGCGGATGCTATCTTCTCCTCATATGTCGCCGAGCTCACCAAAAAGCCGACGCCCTCTGGCGGTTCAGCCACAGATAAATCTCGCCGGCCGTCAGGCTCAGCTTCCCAGCAGAGCTTATCTTCCCTCGCACAACCTGCTTCCCAACACGATCGCAACAGTGATACGGATCATGAGCCGAACCTCGTACACCACCCCGTCCACCGCATCCCGACCGAAGTCATCCTCCGCGGGTTTCCCAGCGCACAGCAATATGCGGCCATTTCCCACTATGAGAGTCTAGCGGGCACGATTCTTGAAGACTACCCACGAGACCCAGCTCTCTCGCAGCTAAAGTTCAAGGCTGGTCGGGGCGATCCAACCGCGCTAAGAGCCAGAACTCTTACGCCAGAAGAGAGAGCGAAAGCTTTAAGCTTTGCTGGCGGTGAGAACTGGATTAAGATCACATTTGAAAGTGAGGAAGCAGCAGAAGTGGCGATTGAGGAGAGCCCACAGACGGTTATGGGATTCAGTGTTTATGCAGAGTTGTGGAGAGGCGGGCCGCCAACAGAGCTTGATGCGGTGCCAGCGCCGGGGTATGGAGGGAAGGAAAGGCATACACTTGGGGCCGCGACTGGGAGGAAAGACTGGTCTGCGGCAGGGAGAGACAGACCATTTGGAAGCATGCCGAGGA
The DNA here is from genome assembly GCA_000750675.1 of Pseudogymnoascus sp. VKM F-3808. NCBI lineage: Eukaryota > Fungi > Ascomycota > Leotiomycetes > Thelebolales > Thelebolaceae > Pseudogymnoascus > Pseudogymnoascus sp. VKM F-3808. The sequence goes on from JPJR01000577.1 coordinate 20,767, forward strand.
ATTCGACGGTGTCCAGTGCGGGTAGATGGGCAAGGCTTTCTAGCCCTCCCAGTCCGGGTACGAGTGAGGTTACTTTGGATACAGCGACGATCAGCGAGACACAGTCGACTTCAACCCTCGCCGGTGGGCCTCAGACGCCTGCCAGGAATAAAGATGACGATGTGTTCTGTCGAAGAATCCCCACAGCGAAGAAAATGCAACTCCTGCCCGCATCGGACGCGCTACTTCCGCAACAAAGCTATTCGCAGAAACTGCTTGCCAGCATACCCGTCATAAGTTGGGTTACTGGAGATATCATTGGGAGCGAGGTGCCCAGAAAGGATGACGGGGAGTTTGACTGGGCGCTTGCCAGCTTCTACTGGAGGTTGATGTGGTGGCTCGATTTCTGGCTCGGATTTTTCGGCGGCGATATTGCGGGTAGCAACAAGGATGACTAGTCTCAGATGATCAAAATGCGAAGGTGTAGATGGAGTCGGGAAGTTTTTCAGCGGGAGTATAGTATAGGGCATACCACGGTATGCAATGGGGCGGTGGAGGCACTGATGTAATGTTAGAAACGGACCTTATGAGTTGTTATACAGAAATAATATATTATCCATGGTGCTCTGCTTTACGTGAGACTTTAAACATGGTGGTGATTTATTTTAAGTTTGAGGAATATATATACAGCACGTTTATTTTTTAGTTAATTCACAAAAAATAATAAAGACGAACCCCAAGCAATATTATTTCTCGCCATTATCAATAAATTCCTGGTAAAAGCCTCTACTATAGACATGCCTCGATGAATATTTTTATATAATCTACGATATTCTTTAGAGCGATGTTTCTGATGTTTTCTCATTCGCTGATGTATCTGCCCCATAAATCACACCACAAAGTTCAAACGTTCAAGCCTTCAAGCCTCCAACCGAGGAGTCGATAGCACATTGAGCTTAACGCCATTTAATTACACCAGATTCTAATACGCTGATATATAGAAGCACCATTATAACTACCTCAGATAGTAAATAAATAATATATCTGGTGGATAAAGTCGCTCATGTCATCACCGCGGCTCCCCACATAGTAGCCCGTCGAAGCGTAGATTCTTTTCGCTTAGTGTGAAGTCTTGGCGCCCACAAAGCCAATGCGCCATCTCCCTTGTCAACGACACGACGACGACGGTCAAATTATTGAATTACTGTGGAAACAGCGACTTGTACGTGTCCCTTCCAACGCCCATTGACCGGATTTTGGACATTACAACTTCCGATACGCCTTCCAAGTACTAACAGCTTGCTCTACAGTCACCTTTCTCCCTCAGTCCACCCCCAACACAACCGCCATCATGGATATGGAAAAGCTGAAGAAGATGCAGCAGTCGGTGCGCATTGGTTAGTAGAACTCCTGATCTTAAGATGAGCCGAATGGCCAGCTTTGACGAGCGTGGAAGTGAGCTCACTCTTCTCCGGTACCCCTGCTGACATATCTTTGTAGGGTAAGCAGATTTCTAGACCTCGAACCATCCATCCCCAAAATCGAACCAGGCATAAATAACGGAGAGGAGGCGTCAGGAGCGGAATAAATCGATGGATTGAGGCTGACAATTGTGGGATTATAGCGGAAAGGGTACCCCTAGACGTAAGGTCAAGTCCAAGCCGAAGAACTCGGGTGTGGACGACAAGAAGCTCCAGACCGCTCTCAAGAAGATCAACGTGCAGCCCATCCAGGCAATCGAGGAGGTCAACATGTTCAAGGCTGACGGAAACGTTATCCACTTCGCTGCACCAAAGGGTATGTACATTCGACATTCTACCTGGCAACCTCGTCAAGGCCATAAACCCGACGGATATATATTCGACGGCAACATACGAGGCGGTGTATGGACTGATGAGCCACGAAGCTAACGGTTGAACTAGTGCACGCCGCTGTTCCATCGAACACCTTCGCCATCTACGGCAACGGTGAGGACAAGGAGCTTACCGAGCTCGTCCCAGGTATCCTCAACCAGCTCGGCCCAGACTCCCTGGCCTCGCTCCGCAAGCTGGCCGAGAGCTACCAGTCGATGCAGAAGAAGGAGGGCGAGGAGAAGGAGGACGATGATGACATCCCAGACTTGGTTGCCGGCGAGACATTCGACGAGAAGGTCGACGTCGAGTAAGCGCTAAAAAAAAGTTAAAACCCGAGCAGGATGATGGATGGGACGTTACTGTGGCGCCAGTGCGCAAGGATGACTGCTGAGGTGATGCGATAGGCTGTTTTGGGCGCGCATGCGTGGATGGATTTGTGTCTCAGCCTGGCAGAACAGATCTTAGGAGGTCATTCAAAGGGCTAAGTAGGCTCTTGATGACTTGCTTGTACAAAACTCTTCGAATACAGCCACAGTCAATCTTCCAATGTCCAATTTGCATGCAATCGCGTTAATACGTTGGGCGATAATGGTGTGACTTCTGTATGAGCTATAGCATTTGAAGCTAAATACTGCCGCGATTGAGCTCTAATTTCGACCGGCGGCACGCTACACTCGCTACTCTACGAGCGATGTGATACTTAAGAAATCAGCAGGTGAAGCAGTCCAAATTAAAATCTCATGGCTCTACAATTTTTGTTACCTCTTCTTCCAACTCTCTTCACCGCATATTCTCCTCATTTTCCAACCTTTCGGTTGCATATCAACGTCAAAAGCTCAGGACTCCCTTGGCTATCTAACTCACATCACTGCGCGTTATCACTATCTGCTTCCTTGGCCATATTTAAGCTTGGTCGTTGGATGATTTTAGGACTAATCCTAATCTACGCTTGACAACCGCCAATATGGCACAGCAACCCACCTTCACTACAGGCTCGGCGGCACCAGCCATCCACAATGTCCTCGTGAATATAATGAACCCACTTTCCAGGCAGACCACTGCGGAAGCGCCAACGGGCCGTCACTCTGGACATGGGCAACCGCGTCTGAACATAGACGATACGGCTAGTATCTCATCAGAAGACTCAATCCAGATTCCAGGGTATAATCATAGAGCTGCTGGGGTCAGAATTCTTACCCAGACTCCTGCTCATAACTGCCCCATGTTCATGTCTACCGGTATTTCAGAGCAAGCTCATCTTCTCGAAGGGATAGCTGCAATGGATGCTCGTCAAGGGGCGCCAGCGACTGTAAACGGAGCTGGCTCTTCCAGACCAACTGCCAATGCAACAGTCGCCGAACCTAGCACCAACATCAAGTGGGCATTCGGCGAGAGGAACTTCCACAAGCTCTTAAAAAAGTATTCCGACTGCAGGGAAAAACTTTCTTCATCTCGTTGGACTACCAAACAGTACATCGAGGAGGAAAAACAGTGGGACGCCAGGATCCGGGAACGGGAGGCGTACATTCTGGTTCTGGAGTCGACCAGGGATACTCTGGAGTATGAACGCCAGATAAACCGAGATACGATTGCACATTTGCAGGACATGCTTAAAGCGGATGCGCAGCTACTGCAATACAAAGAGCGCCAAATTTCCAGGTTGCGTGGTTGGGTACAGGGCGGAATCGATAGAAACGCGGAGAGAAACCAACTGGCCTGAACGTAACTCGTCAATGCCCTCGAGGCCCGACTTTGACCAGCTTCAGTGCGTTTTCTTCCCAGCCCGAGGCACCACCATATGCAACAATCACGTTTTCCACGTCGACTTCTGAAAAGGGCAATATCCGTCTCCGTCCTAGCAAACATTCTTTTCTTGTACTTGGTATTCGCAACATTTCCTTTTCAAGATCCCATCCGCAATCGATCGCGAGCTTCGACACCCAGGCGACCAGCGAGGCATATGCAGAGCTCGAGACTCCAGCTTCTTTCGATGGTGGCGCTCGAAAGCGCGCACCAGTCAAGTTGTGGCTGCAGCATGGTATTGCTATGAATGGCGACTCGGATAGGTTGGCTAAGATGGGGGTCCATGGCGTTAATTCATCTGCATGGTTTGAAATTATGAAAGTTCCTTTTGGGAAGATCCCTGGATGGGTTCCTTGAATGCTGTCTTTTTCATTGGTTAATTCTGGTTTGTTGCTGGTACTTTCGTTATGGCTTTGTATTATTGACGGTATCAATACGAGTTCCTTTAGATTTTCCCTCGTCTTTGGTGAATATGTATCCCAAGATTTCCGCTTCCTCGCGTCAAATCCCCAGCCAGTGTAGCCCTCTTGGATCAGAATATGGGTGAGTAAACCGTTGCCACACCCAATGTCCACAAACCCGGGCCACTTGTCGCCGTTGGGGTACATTTCTGCCCACAGCTCGATTAAAAACGCGGCTATTCCCAGGTCTTCAAAGACATGCTTTGCAGGATCTGTGACTTCAACCCAAGAGGTGATGAGGTCTTTGGCGTACATCGTCTTGAGTTTTGCGTACGTCTGCTGGGTTTTTGCTTGAGGCAAAACAACATCGTGGTGCACCTTCTTGACGTAGCCATTCAGCAGTCCGTTGCCATGTTTGTGGAGTATCCTGAGCAAGTGGAGACCTGTTCGCTGTACGGCCTCTGTCTTGGGCGCAGACTCAAAGAACGAATAATGAATAGAGACTTGACCTTGCTGAGACTCTGAATTGAAGGTGTGGAGAAAGGCTATCCCATGAACAGCTGGATGGTAAAAAGGAGACTCGGAAGGAGATTTGAAGTGGGGGAGATAGATGACAAGAGACTTGGTCTCTGATTCACCTTTCTGCGAGTAAATGAGGCACGTCTGATCCATAGGCTTATCAACCAACGGGTTCCGCGGAATCAAACACCGTATCATAACAGTATTGAGAGCGAAGCCTGCAACATCGAGAAGCATTGGCACGGGGTCATACACGCCATCATCTGTATATGGTGCGTCTAACGTGAGTTCTGCACGCGCAAGAAAACTCGAATTAAGGTTTGGATTGAGGATGAGATTCCTCATAACCTTGCCGAAGATATCAGGCGTGAAAGAGCAATCATGGCTGTAGAGCGGCGTCCAGACGTTTTCCTTGTCATCATGCAGTAATGGTGAAGCCTCTGCCTGATATTCCACAGGTTGGAAAGCCATGAAGCTCGAGAGTCGCTCTTTCCATGCATGCACTGAGAGTAGTTGATGCGGAAAGATGATGCGCCCTCAAAACTTGGTCAAAACCAATCAATTAGTGCCAAATTGCGAACAAATGATTTCCTACTCTACCATAAACAGGATATAAAAAACGTGACCTCGATATAGTTTTGATTCTTCTCTCGATGTTCCTGCGCGCCAAGATATTCCGCGCCGACCCCGGTATAGAACAACACTCTTGAGGCTCTTGGCGCTAATTGGGTGGTGGCGGCTAGTGCATAATTTCATAAGCGAGAACATTTGCCCTAAGTCCACCGTGGGCAGACGGAAATCTCGCGAGGCCAACGACAACGACGCCAGCAGCCGGCAGCCATCGACACCTAACAACAAAGTCGGAGGAAATAAATCAAGATGCGTACCTACGACGACACCTTCTCCGGCACGAAGATCTACCCTGGAAAGGTACACATACACAATCCGATCCTCCCCCAAATCCATGACGCAGAGAGGTGGAAGCCGCGTTGACGAGGGGCGAATCCACGTCGTTGTCGCTCGGGTTGGACGATTGAAGGAGCATACGGCGTCCGCGAGGGAGGGCATACATTTCAAGTTATACAGAAAGGCTGACAGTTTTAATTTTGCAGGGTAAGATCTACGTCCGTGGCGACAGCAAGATCTTCCGTTTCCAGAAGGGCAAGTCCGAGTCCCTGTTCCTCCAGCGCAAGAACCCCCGCCGCATCGCATGGACCGTCCTCTTCCGCAGACAGCACAAGAAGGGTATCTCTGAGGTACGCAGCTCTCCGAAGTCGCGACCCCGGCGCAGATGGAAGAGTACAAGAACGGGAAGCTAACCGCAGCCGAACTACAGGAGGTCGCAAAGAAGCGCACGCGCCGCACCGTCAAGAGCCAGCGTGCCATCGTCGGTGCCTCGCTCGACGTGATCAAGGAGCGCCGCACACAGCGCCCCGAGGCCCGTGAGGCTGCCCGCAAGGCCGCCATTGCGTCCGGCAAGGAGAAGAAGTCCGCGGCCGAGTCGGCAAAGAAGGCCAACAAGGCCAAGACCGCCGCGAACGCTGCCAAGGGAGGATCGAGGATCACAAGCAAGATGGGCTCCAAGGGAGCACAGCCCAAGGTTGCCGCCAACACCCGCTAAATCGTGGGATGATGGGTTTGGGGCTGCTCGGGTTGGGAACTTTTACGTGATTCAGAGCTTGCTGGATGCGCATAGTAGCTGTTGTTCAATGCAAGTCTGATACGTGTATTCGAGACTACTTGCGGTTTTGTGATTGTGGATGGTTGATGTGATGCGAGTTTCAATTGCGAGTCCACGATACGTGCGTGATCGACAATAAAGAAACAACGAGATATCGACAGTTGGAACGAACGCCGAGTGGAGGGGAAAGTAGTCGACTACGTTTTGAGTTTGTGACCCTGAGCTTGTTATCTTCGGCGTCTACATATATGTAGCCCTCCATCCAACCCAAGCCCAAGCCCAATGCAACATTTCAACCAGTCTCTAGGATTCTAGTGTCCTTCGGACGTCTTATTTTCACAATAACTCGCACGGTATAGTGAAAGGCCCTCTTAATTATTTCTATTGCCGTATAGTATGCAGAAGTGTTTGGAGAAACCCACGTAACTTACGATAAGCACTTGCAAGTACTCCATAATTCAGAAACTTCCCTGAGCGTCGTCAAAAGTGGAATTATATTCAGACGCACTGGTCGTACATCTAACACTATTCATGAGATTTCCATCCGAAATATCCCCAGACGCCTTACCGCCCATATTGTATAGCTTATCCGCCTATCCAAACACTCCTTCATACAGGGCGATTCACGCCCTAATAATACACGTTCCTCGGTATCATACACACGTACCTATACCACCGCCACCCATCCTATCCAACCATAATGTCTTCCAGCTTCGCGCCTTTTGATATCTCTTTCGCGCAACTACCTCTTAGCCCCCGCCTTCCCATCAGCGCCCTCTTCATTCCGCGCAGCCTCAATGGCATCGACGACGCCGCGTAAGGGTGTCTGTTTCTGCTCGGCTTGCTTCTGCTCAGCTAAACGCACGGCATCGGCGACCTTCTTCTTCTTTGCCTCCATTTCTGCTGCTGCTTCCCAGACTGTGGTATATTAGCCCTCTGCCATCTCGTGTCTCCCTTCGGACTGACAACTAGCGAAATATATACTCACTTGGCTTATCGCTCTTGCTATACTCCTTCAGCCGCGTCACGAAGTTATCAAAGTCCTCCTGCTTCTGCTGTCTGTTCTCGAGCGAGCGGCGCTGCAGCTCCGGGTTGTAGCGGGAGAAGAGCTCTTCTTCAGTGGGCGTGAGCCACATGGTGAGCGCGGGGCCACCGATGCAGAGGATTGCGCCGCTGGTGGGGAGTTAGCCTGGGATATTGGGGAGGGGAGCAAAACGGACGGGGAGGGGGAGGGGGAAGGGCGAACCCAATGGTCATTTTGGCGTACATGCCCCAGGGCGTGGGCTTTGGAACTTTGCGTGCCATTGTGTGTGTGGGGGGGGAAGCGAAGTAGAGGGGTGAGGTGGGTGGGAGTGTTCGGGCTTTCGGGCTTCGCTGGGGCTCGATAAATAAATCGTGATGATGTCGATGATAGTACTATAATAAACTACGTTGATGGTCTAAGGGGAACACCGTAATTACGAGCGTAGATTGTGGCTGCGCTGATTGGCGGGCAGGTTTGCGGGTTTGCAGGAGCTAAGACGAGGCTGAGACGGATGGGAAGGCTGGCAATGGGCGGGCAACAGAGAGTGCGCATGGGTGGCAGGGGATGGTTGCGTGGTGTTGTCGTGGCGGAGTGGAGAGGATGACGGCGTCTCTTTCACTCTTTCATACGAGCGACTACAAGATGTTGGAGCGAATAGATGGGTTGTATGGGCATGTATGGAATGGGGTGTGCGTATGGAGGCGCGGGGAGGCGGTAAAAGGGCTGGACGAGAGGAGGTATGATGGACTCCATGTGACGAGGATGGAACGAGTGTCAGGTCAGAGGTCAGAGCCAAGACAGGCTCAGCTCAGACTCAGCTCAGACTGGCATTCGAAACTCGAAACATGTGTCAAGAGGAAGAACCTATAGCCGCGCATAGTCGAGTATAGTACTTTATAGGTAAGGGGCGTGTTGGTGTTGGTTGGTATAAATATTGTAGAGTACTCAGAGTACTCAGCCGTCTATATTAAAAGCACATAGAAATAATAAATAAATAGATATATGATAAATACAGTAGCAGATGACGATGACAACAGAGAGAAGAGAGAGCTGACAGAGGAGAGTGAGTAGAATACGGGGATTACGCGGGTAATGATGATTATCTCAATAACACACCTCATTTCTCTCGTACCTGCATCTGTCATGCATTATCCTCAATACCCTGAATACTTAGCTACAGTATAGTATCTGGCTGTTGTATGGCTGTGTTTGTGTTGTGAAGGAAGCCCGGCAAGTACTCAAACTCGAACTATGGTCAGCGAGCCACGAGTAAGTCGCTACGGTACTTGGCATTAGGTGTAACCCCGCCTACAACCCAAGGTACCCCAGGGACATGTTCAGCTCTGGAGTACATGCCGGGTCTGTTGTATAGGTACTCTACTCCAGTAGACTGACTGTAATAAACCCAAACCCGACCGCATGAACAACATCAAACAAGAAACATCCGGCATCAACTCAGCCCGGATTGCTATCCCGAAGCTTATTTGCACTCCTTCAACACCATTCATACTATTTTCTTTACCATCTATTATCCATATTCGAGTCCTTTGTTGTCGTTGTCGTCGTTGCTACTGATGTTGTGAGCACCCTACAACCTCCCGGATTCTTTATTGCCGTTTAAAAGTACAGGTACTGTGCTGTACTAGACCACTCGTCCCTTCCTGTGTACTCCTGCGTTAGTCTCCCTTATCCATCCGCACCTCCACCTTTTTCAGGGTCAAGTGGGACCATTCACCACCATCTGTCCCCATTACCCTCCACTACAGCGTCCCTGGGGAAAAGAGAAAAGAACACGCGAGGGGTTGCACTACGACCACACAGCATCATATTTGAAGGGAGCCGTCGACAGATATCGACGAGTCCATCCGCTGCTCACCAGACTCTGCAGAGTAGCAACGCGCCGAGAGTGTCTCACAGCACCAGCTGACCACTGAGGTCAACCAGCTTCGTCTGTCGCAACGCTGGTCGCAAAACTGCAACTTCCAACACACATCGTCGCGCGCGAAACCAGAACACACAATGGCGTACAACCAGGGCCGTCCCAACGACGGGCGACCACCGCAGCAATACCAGGCCTATGGGCAAGGAGCAGGGGGAGGAGGAGGAGGCCAGTACCAGCAAGATGATTACGGGTACGACAACGGAAACGCCAACGGAAATGGCTACGACCAAGGATACCAGCAGCCGCCGCCAAATGCGCGTGGAGGAGGAGGAGGAGGAGGAGGTGGTGGAGGGCAGGGGCCGCCGAGGGGATACCCGCCGCAGGGCCAAAACTACCCACCGGGAGGAGGTGCGGATCCAAGAGCTCGAGGCCGCGGGGGTCGCGGTGGCCCAGATCTCTATGCGCAAAGGCCTCCACCAAGAGGAGATAGCAGAGGCTATGGCGCAGGAGGAAGCGCACCTCCACCGCGAGGCGACAGCAGGGGATATCAAGGCCAGGGTGGACCGCCTGGGCCTAACATGGGGAGAGGAGGTCGGCCGGGGGGTTCAGATCCAGGTAGTGAGTGTTCTGGTTTTCCTTTGCACAGAAGCGGCTACTGATAATGAGTAGGGGTAGCGCGGAAACCGATGCCCGGCCCGGGGGGAGCAGTGGACGGGCAGCTGGCACAACAGTTTGCCGGCGTGGATATAAATGGTGGTGACCGAAGACAAGGACCTTCGCAGAGGGGATACCCACCGCAAGGCCGCGGAGGGCCACAGCAGGGATATGGAAGGGGACCAGGGTATGACGGATATGGGCAAGGTGGCTATGACCAGACCAATGCAGCAAGCACTCCCACCTCACCTATTCGAACAGGTTTCAATTCGAACGGTCAGCAATACCCGCTTGAAGCACCAGGCGGTAGCGCACCCTACAATGGCCCGGCTGGCCGAGGGATCCCCAGACCTGCCACGGCGTCATCTGATAGACCAGGACCACCACAACGCTCATACACGCAGCCGCCTCTTCCGCCGGCCGGAGGTTATGACGATGGATACGGTACTGCAGGATATGAGCAAAGCAATGGCCGACAGGGGCATGACAGTGTCATTGACCTTTACGATCATTATTTCGACAGTAGTGGTATGATTTGTCCCCTCGGCCGATTTACACAGTCTAACAGGAGCAGCTCAAGATCCCCACAACCGTACCATGTCCTTGGATCAATCCAGACTAGGTAAGTCGGACGAACGATCTGCTACCTTCCCTCTTCAAGGGGCCGCCTCGCAAGTGAGCTATCAAAAGTCTGTTGATGCTCGCGCGGGTGCAGAAGCCCAGTCCGTCGTTTATGGTGTAGCTGCCTCTCCAGGTTTGGATGATTACTCACACCGTCAAGGTAACCAAGGCTACCAGGACGATGGATACGGCCAGCAGCAGTATAACGGACAGGCCCAAGGGTCTCAGAACGGTTATGCGAATGGAAATGGCCAAGACCAAGGATTTGGTCCGCCTGCGCGGTCGGCAACTGGCTCCACTGGACCAGGTGGTCTACCAGCACACCCAGCCCCGTACAGACCAGGCCACCAACAGCCAGCCCCAAACGCAATGAATAACAAGCCCCCACCAGTCCGCAACTACAACGCCAGCATCGCCTCTGGTGAAACCGCCGCTTCGACCGCACCCGCTCCCGCACCACCCCAGGAACCAAATCCAGCCGACTTGACCGTTACCCCAGCCGAACTCGAGCGCCTTCGCGCCATGGTAAGCAACAACCCCATGGATGAAGCCATGCAACTCGTCCTGGCGCGAAAACTGGTTCTCGCCTCCGAGACGCTCGCCGCCACGATCCCCGACCCGAAGACGCGCGCCAAGACCCGCGAGCGCTGGGTAATGGAGGCGAATAAAATCCTCAAGAAGATGGTTGCAATTCCGAACACGGAGGCTATGTTCTTCCTGGCCGACTGCTACGGACGCGGAGCGCTGGGGCTGGAGACATCGCCGTCACAGGCCTTTACGCTGTACCAATCCGCCGCAAAAGCGGGCCATGCGCAAGCTGCGTACCGCACAGCGGTGTGCTGCGAGATCGGCCAAGAAGACGGAGGCGGTACGCGCAAGGATCCGCTCAAAGCAATGCAATGGTACAAGCGCGCCGCTACGCTGGGTGACCCTCCAGCCATGTACAAGATGGGAATGATCCAGCTGAAGGGCCTCCTCGGGCAGCAGAAGAACGTGCGCGAAGCCGTGATGTGGCTCAAGCGCGCCGCAGACCGTGCCGACGCCGAAAACCCGCACGCCCTACACGAGCTGGCGCTGCTGTTCTCCGCGCCTCAGAGCCAAGACAGCAGTGTAGTTCGCGACGAGGCGTACAGTCTTACGCTCTTCAAACAGGCCGGCGAGCTGGGATACAAGTTCAGTCAGTTCCGTCTGGGCGCTGCGCATGAGTACGGGCTGTTTGGGCTGGCCATCAATCCAAAGGAGAGTATCCAGTGGTATTCCCGTGCGGCGGTGCAGGAGGAGCACCAGAGCGAGTTGGCACTCAGTGGGTGGTATCTTACTGGTGCCAAGGATGAGCGCAGCGGGCAGGTAATCCTGGCGCAGAGTGATACGGAAGCGTACCTGTGGGCGCGCAAGGCGGCGATGGCGGGGCTGGCAAAGGCAGAGTATGCGATGGGCTATTTTACGGAGATGGGGATTGGGAGCACACAGGATATCGAGGGGGCGAAGCGGTGGTATTGGAGGGCAGCTGGTGAGTTATTCCATCTCTTGTGACTGATCATTGAACACAACTAACACCGACCAGCCCAAAATTTCCCGCAGGCACGCGAGCGCCTCGAGGAGCTGAAGCGCTCTGGCGGCAAGGGTGGTCTGCCGAACCGCGAGCGAATTTCGCGAAGTAAGGTTGGGAAGCAGAATGAGGGCGAGTGCGCGGTGATGTAACGAAATCTATCTGTCTCGGGCAAGGAAATAGGCGCTACGCGGATATGGGGCTGGACCCTGCTGCTGTAGGAGGATGAGTGATGAATTCAGGTGGGTTGGGGGCTAGATAATAGATGACAAGGGTAGGATGAGATATAGTAATACCCCAGTAACAAAACGAACTAAGAGATGAGAGGTAGATAGGGATATAGGGTGTATTATATAAACTTAAAATATCTCTACTACTCGTCTAGAACCCCAGTATTCTTTGGATTTGGGCGAAAGGCATTCACAAAAGATCAAATCAAAAGACTTCAACCTTTCGTTAGGGGGCTTACAGACAACTCCAAATCTATGGGCACATACTCAGTAATGCATTGTTGGGCTAACTCACAAGCAACATCTTTTATCAGGGATGACTTGATCTATAATAGCAATTGTTTCTAGACGACGCTTGAAACTAATTTATACCTGATGTGCTCCCATACGTATTTCCCAGAGAATTTCTCAGGAGCGTTGATGGAGGTGTTACTAATTGGAGTACTTTGCGTAGAACAATGGAAATCACGGAAAATAAAACCCATACAATTAACAAATAATTATATTCGTCATCAGATCCAGAGTCTATATCTTTTGACTCGTTCCAATAGCGTACTTGAAGCAATCTGATGTTCCTGTCTAAAAAAGCACGGATGAAAGCCGGACGTATCATCCGCGAGCCCCTTTGCTTTCCTGGTCTTCACACTCCGTGTCACCTCATCCTTTTCCGTGCTCTGCAGCCAGGCAGTGGACTCTCCGCAACATTCCTGCCCCCGATTCCATCAACGACAAATAATATTTCGAGGCTTTCTGTTGATTGTCCTGTTGCAACTTGACTCGTCTTAAGGGTAGTCCAAGTTCTAGCTGAATGTTTACACTGCGGTCGGCCCCTCTGGTGCCAAAATGAGAAGTCATATCTTACCTGTGCATGTTATGGAGGGGATCGCTTCGTAAGCCCCAACCAACCACGTAAAGGCGGATAGAGCAGCGTCTGAGGTTAGACGACTCTGCCTGCTGACTCTAATGATTGTCCACTGTTCGTATCCATTCGTCGCAGTCCCGGTAATATTCCTAAATAAGCATGAAGGTGAACGGCAACAGCCTGCCATTACATTGCATCTCAGGAGAGCGCACGTGATATATACGAGCATTATATGGACTCCGTGTCTTTCTAGCCAATAACCATACATAGTTGAAATGTTAAAAATATCAATCTAATAATATATAAGCTTGCATATACTAGACCAGATGGGCGGGACTGTTGAGATTTGGGCCGTGTACGCTAGGATATGGTAAGATTATTTTTGGAGCTGAAATACCGGTAGCCGCTGCGGCGATGCCAGTCCTCTGATTTGGGTATAGCATATCCTAGAAGCGGCTAGGTTGGATGTTTTTTAAAGCATAGCACGTGATATATACGAGCATTATATAAGCTAGCTCCTCCTTTCTCTGAATGGTCCCTACATTAACACTGCTAGTAGAGAAACTGCGATTTTCTAAAGGCACTTCAACAGCTATTTGTCAATAACCTAGAGCAGAAACCTAACGCTGACGAGTAAAGAGGTGATTAATGCCAGGCTTAGAGAAATGGAGATTCTCTTTTGCCACGCAGATCTTTTATGCAACTGTATATACTGTATTACTATGCCCCTTGACGTACAGTTTACAAGGAACAATTAAGACTGCGCCGAGGCTGATTTGTTTGGCAATCTCACTGAGATGAAGAATCCTTTGACAAACGCATTTCTTGGCATGAAGTAAGATTTGAATCCTATGTTTCTCAGCATAATGCATCAGCTTACCCATCCTTTATGCTATCCTGCCATTGAAATTATTATATCCGTCTTGCTCTCCCTTTTCTCTATAAAACCATCGCATCTGTCTCATTCCTCTCTTCCATCCAAAAAACCACAACATCTGTCTCATTTCTCTCTTCACGATCACCAATATGCCTTCCACTTCAGTCCTCACCCTCGCGCTCGGGCTCGTCTCGCTCGTCACGTCCTCTCCGATTGCAGAGCCCATCCGCGTCCGTACCCCCACAGATCGCAGCTCCTGGGTCTCTGTCGACTTCGAGGGTCACACAATCCAATACAATCCTGCTGCCCATGTCACCATCAGCGACGCCTTTCATGCAAAGCGAGAACTTACTCGTCGTGTCTCGGACAATACTTGCGGCGCTAGCACTTTTTATTCCGGTATTGCACCATACCCCTCAGTCGCCGACTGCGAAGTGCTGAAGACCTGGGTCTATTCCCTCCACGAGCCCTTCATCGTCTCGGACCCTAACAATTATCATGGACTTGTTAGCGCGGGTACTTGTGAGTTCTCTGCCACGGCTAGTCAGACCAATACCTATGTGGGGAGCCAGGATATCGGGGATCTAATTGGCAGCTCCATATCGGGTTTCCAGGTACGTTATTATAGTTTACTTGGAATATGATAAATACTAATTTGTTATAGTACAATGGCCTGATTGGAGCAAGTGGTAATATGTATTGCGGAAATGGAAACGGAGGTGACGAGTCTAGGACATATTGGGAAATCATTCATACTTGATATTATCATCTGGATTCGAATAATACATATATACAGCGCGGAGATCTAGAAATACAATCTAAATATAGCCGAAACATATAGGCAAGCTGCATTTTTATAGCCTCATGCCAGCGTGAAGATGATACGGAGCAGCGCTTTCTTATTACCTGACTTCATTGGCATATAAGGACAATATCTATGCCTTACTTAAACCCTCCAACCCTTTTTTCCTCCCACCCCGCTATAATATCAACCTACTGCCTTTTCTCATTCTCTCTCAGATCCCCTCCGAAGAGCATCCCTATTGAACTTTGCCCTAACTTTTCCTACCTTCTCTCCGCTTCTAGTAGTGTGTTCATAACCTTCGCATCTCCTATTACGTCGGTAAAATTAATCGGCACCTCCAGCGCCTTAGGCTTGCGCCGCCATCCTACAACAAACATATTCTACAGAATGCCAACTCCTCCAACTGCAATCATATACCGCGCCGATTTAGTGATCGCCGAACTCGTTATTAGCAATACCACCCAGAGAATCCCCAAGCTTATAGTTGCTATTTGTGCAAAAAGAGTAATGGAAGGCGCTTAGTGCCCAGTTGGGGCTTCCATCACTTGGAAAAGAACTTTGAGATCCTCTTTTGGAAAACCGTCTGGGACATAGGACTTTTCGGGGCTATCTTTGTAAGACAAAAATAATAACTGATGTGGGAGCGAGATACAGTGTTGGATGTAAGGAAGGTGGAGGTTTCCAACAGACGCGTTTTTGTAGGTTGGAAGTTTGAAACCGTGAGTCGGCCTCGTTTTCGACCCTAGCAACCACAAGGTGGCGAAGCGATAAATGCACTTCAGTTATACTCAAATTCTGCTACTTCATACGGCAGCCTCTTAAATGCGTGGGCCTGACTTCTTTGTGCTTCTCGTGCAATTTATTGCGACGAGCGCCGAACTGCGAAGGTTATCTGTTGTATCAGGAGCAGTGAAGGTGCCTTCCGAACTGTATGTGTCTTGAATTTTGCCTTTTTGAAAGTGCAACTACGACCTTGTTCGTACCTTTCTAACCCATCTTCGAGTTTACCTTCGGAATTTAGCTCATCCAGTTTTACGCACTTGGGCTAGATGATAGTTATCACGGAAAGGTGGTGTTATCAAACTTTGATAATTAAGTTAAGTATACTTACAGGCTATATTACAGCACACAGTTTCCCAAACGCCAGGATATCGCCCAAACAATTCTGGCAGCGTCATATTTTGCCCTGCACCTACTTTACTTCGAGCATACCGGATCAGCGAATCCCTTCGTCCAGCGCAAGCTCCCCATGATAATCGTCATGAACGCTAACGCTACGCCCACGCTCGCGAAACCGTACAAATATGCGTGTCTTCTCCTCAGGCTCGTCAGTTCAAGAACCCATGTACTGACAGTGGTCAAGCAGCCACAGAACCCATCCATAACACCTTGCAGAACCTGACACCCGATCAACCCGCCTCCTATTCGACCGCCCATAGTACCCAGAGGCGCATGCTGCAAGTCCCATGCCATTCCCAAGATAATAGTTCCAACTATATTGACCACAAAAGTGCCCACAGGGAACGATGGCCTCAGCCCATTCAGCTTGACAGACGCGTAGAAGCGAGCGATACAACCCAACGGGGCAAAGATAAGAGAGAATAGGACTCTTCCTCGCCAATTCTCCTGAGACCAAGTGGTATGCTCACTAGCTGCAGGCCCAGACGGCCGATCTGGAGGCCAGATAGTCATGAAAACTGCACCGAGCCAGACCCCCAATGCTACAACCACAGTGATACGATCGAACATCCTCCGAATGAGACGAACTGGAATAGATGGGGTGATGTAATGGAACACGATTGCGAGATGAGCCCCAAACTTCAGCGCCGAAATACAAACACAGAGAGTCAGGATATTGACAGCGAGTAGTGCCATAAAACTGAACCCGCCATTTCGGGGAATGACGGATGAAGACCCGCTTGCGGACGTGATTGTCGGAGAACTATTCGACAGCGCAAGGAAATCATCCCGAATGAAACTCGAGAAAGAAGTAAATGAGCCACAGAAACCGGTTGTGAGTCCAATGTATAGCGGTATCGTCTTCTTGAAGGCGAGATGCACTTTTCTAGCAGCAATCCTAAGGGCCTCTGGATTGGGCTCGATGGCGGCCACTTCTGTGGCTCTTCCGGCTCCTCCACGTTCAGCTTCTCCACTGCTCATATTCTCATATCTTTCTTCTCTTTCTTCTTCCGGCGTAGTACCGTTCTGACTTTTATCGCTGTCCATGAATAGCTTCCTATCTTCGCTGAAGTAGCCCATGAGCAAACTCCCGCCGAAATTAGCCCAGAGAACGCTCGTGCCCACCGGAGCACCTGGGTACATTGTTAAGGCATCAAGACCTACCCTGGCAAGCGTGCCAAGGATAGAAAATAGTATCAAATATGACAGAATATATATTTCGGTGGCAATCCTTGAAGCACGCCCACGGCCCGGAACAACTTCTTTTGGCTCTTCGATGGGGCTTTCCTGTCCTTCCCCACTCTCGGCAGTGCCGCCCTGTGAAAGTCGTCGGCGCCTTTGGTTCCGTTGATATTCCTTCTGCTGTGAGCGAGTAGTCTCCAGAAACGACCTCCTGTACTGCAGCTGCTCATGTGGATTCTCATCAGGCGACGGCGCGTCAACTTCGTTCAAATTCGCGAACCCCTCTGGAACATCATATGACGCGCCATCGGAGTCGTTATTGTTCGAAACGGCTCCCTTTGGCTTTCTCCTACGCGGTTCCCGCGGATGTATGCCGCCTTCATCGTCTCCAACTGTTGGCGCAATTGTGCCTAATTCGTGCGGTCTTTCAGGAACATTTTGGGTTTTGCGCGGTGAATTCTTCCCACCCAGCAACATCATTCATCACCAAACCATATCTACAGGCTAGAGAGGTAGTGGGTGCGTAGAAAGTATCGTAGTAAAGCTTTGATATCGAGGGTATTGATGACTTCCAAATTTGGTGATAGTAGTTATCAAATCACGTGCGCTGACTAATTTTCCCGCTGCCGGAGTTTGCGGATCCATATGGGGCCAGACTCTGCCAAAGTGCAACCAGAGAAAATATGATAGTGGGTAACCAGACTACTGATTTGTGGGTTTGTGACTCGATGATATAAATTTACTGATATCTGCCGAAGTGTTTATTAATCCGATTCTATGTACATATAATAGCCAATTCTTTCCTTATTGATTATTTTCCTATACTTCCAAAGGCTTAATACATTGCAGTCCTGCCTGCCATGGCAACTCAGGTTCGTGACACAATTGAGCTGGAGCAGTACAGGAAGTCTTCTCCCACGCCGGCACAGACCCCAAAAACACCAAATAATCCCACAGAGTTACCATCGTCGGCAAACACGTCTTACTTTGACCCTGCTGACCCAGACAATATTGTGCTGGCCTCGTTGTTGGCCGATTCGCAAGTCCCTGATGGTGGATATGGCTGGGTCGTTGTATTTGCTTGCAGCGTTCTTTGCTTCTGGTTTGTGGGAACCACGTACAGCTGGGGAGTCATTCAAGCTGCCCTAGTACAGCAGAACCTCTCTAGTCCGGCTACATTGTCGTTTGTGGGAAGCTTGACATGTGCCTGTAACTCTTTGTTTGCCTTGTTGAATGCAAGGATAATCAGGTGGGCAGGCGCGAGGAATACTGCCCTAGCTGGAATTACGCTCTTTGGAGGTGGCCAGATCTTAAGTGGCTTTGTATCGCACAGCGTGCCGGGCCTGTTCATCACCATGGGAGTAATCATGGGGATGGGTGTCAGGTAAACTTCTATCCTCCGAAGTTGCAAATGTTTGCTAAATTAATTTACTTACAGCAATCTTTTCATGGTAAGTTATCGAGTTAGAGAATGAGTTGCAGCTGCTAACGAGTTACCTCAAGGTGGTATCCGTGACTCCCGCTCAATATTTCAACAAGAAACGTGGTATCGCCAACGGCGTCGTCTATGCCGGCGGTGGTCTCGGTGGCACGGCCATTAGCTTCGCCATGGATGCTCTAATCCAAAAATTAGGCATTGCATGGACGTTCCGAGTCTTGGGAATAACCATGCTCGCCACGGGGCTTCCCGCAGCATGGCTGATTAAAGAGCGTGCTCCTATCAAAACAACAACGTTCATTGAATGGTTTGTAGCACATCCACATGTCTCCTATCCTAACTGTACACAACAGAAACTAAAATCACTAGGAACCTCTTCCGGAGCTTCAAATTTACAGTCCTGTTCCTCACAGGGGTGGTGGCAACTTTTCCTCTCTTCGTACCCCCTTTCTTCCTCCCGTTATATAGCACTTCGCTCGGACTTTCTCCAAGCGCCGGTGCCGGACTTGTGGCCGGCTTCAACTTCTCGTCTGCCGTCGGGCGTCTTGGCTGCGGGTTCATGAGTGACCGCTTCGGGCCGCTTAATACCCTTCTCATCTCGCTGCTACTAAGCTCTCTCAGCATGCTTGTACTATGGCCAGTTTCAACTACCCTGGGCCCTCTAATAGCGTTTGTGATTATCAATGGCACAGGAAATGGCGGCTTTTTCTCAACGATACCAACGGTAGTAGGAAGGGTGTTTGGCTCCGCAAGAGTGAGTGTGGCCATGGGAATGATGGTTACTGGATGGGCCGGAGGGTACTTAATGGTGAGAGTGATTCGTATGGTGTTTACAGAAAAGAAGCTGACAAAAGCAGGGGGCACCTATTGCCGGATATCTTCTTGCTGCGTATGGCGGCGAGCACAGTACATTGAAAGCGTACCACCCAGCGATCTTCTATGCTGGCTCTATGGCGTTTGGCGCAACTATTTTAGCAGCTACAGTGCGTCTTAATGTCAACAGGAAACTCCTAGTAAGACTTTAGCGTTATTGATTTTTTTTTTCGAAAGCATATATGAATTTTTGGCCCCTATTTACTCTTTGTTTGGAGCATAGAAATTTGAAATATTGAGGTTTATGATGTGTTTACAGCCTCCAAAACTCGTCCAACCATGGCTAGCACCTTCTCTTCCTGCAGTTTTCTTCCAATAAGCTGAAGGCCAACGGGCAGACCATGAATTTCGTTTGGATCGTCTTTATCTTTGTTAGCTGGTGCAGCTTTTCTTCTGTAGAAGTGGTACTTACACTCCTCTCTCGTGGCTTTGTCTGCAGCGTTCAACTCGGGCGGCTCGTCCACCCTTCTAACATCAATATCCCTATCGCCAATAACACCGCATGGGAATACCGCAGCTGAGTAATCCAAGAGATTGAACAGCCCTGTGTAACCGGCATGGGTATACTTGGAATGTTTCGCCGAAATATATGGCGCTGCTGCCATAATGAGCCCATCTAATCCCTCAATATCATTCCATTGATCTAGCCACTCCTTCCATATCTGATTTCGTTCCCGATGTAGCTGCCACAAGTCGTAGACTCCTATCTCTTTAGATTTCAAGAAATTATCCATAAAAGGTAGGGCTGGCTCTTGTCCCTTCTCGAGTTGGTTCCTGATTGTCTTTCCCCCATCGGCGGTAAAAAGACGGCGAAGTAAATCGTAAACCTTCGCAATTGGTTTATTGTCCCATTCAACGACCTCATGACCCGAGTTCCTTAGTTTCTCAACTGTGGTCTCAAGCCCCCTTCGTACAGGCGGCGTAACCCTAACAAACCCGTCATCCCAAATAACCGCAAACTTCAATTTTCGCGGTAACTCAATCTCCCGCCAGGGGATGGGGTACAACTTCGGGTCTTTGAACCAAGGCTCGGAATCAATGATGGACTTGCTGTACAGTACTACATCCTCTAGGGTGCGTGCGAGAGGGCCCTGCACAGAGACGATGGCTTCCTGCCCTGGCATGCCGGCTTTGAAATCAAAGTTCGGAAGACGATTCCCGGAAAAGCGGATGGTAAAGAGACCAGTCGTCGAGGCGGGGAGACGAAGAGATCCCCCAATATCAGTACCAACTCCGAGCGGACTTCCATAAGAAGCGATAAGAGCAGATTCACCACCCGATGAGCCACCTGGGGTGAGGCTACGATTGAGCGGATTTGTGGTTCTGCAAAGGTTAATAACCATCACGATATAGTGTGGCGGAGTATTTTCTTACATTCCGAAAACATTGTTGACTGTCTCTGCCATCATCATTGCAGTTGGTACATTAGTTTTTACGTAGATAATGGCTCCAAGCTCGACAAGTAAATCCACCAAGTAGCTGTTCTTCTCCTCTTTCTCATTCGCATACGCTACAAACCCAATAGTGCTTGGTGCGCCCTTAATGTTGATATTGTCTTTCAGGGACACAGGAACGCCATGAAGAGGACCTCTTGCCTTGCCCGTTTTCAAGAAGTCCTGATCCAATTCCTTTGCAGCGGCGATGGCTTCAGGAAATTGTGTGTATGTCAAGCTGTTAACCTATGAAGACAATTTCAGCCCCGTACATCCCGTAAATTCGACACTAAGCAAACATACTAGCTGGTGTGAAACAGCAGCGGCCTTGCAAAAGGCCCTGGTGACATCTTCAGCCGTCCAGGACCCACTAACGATATTTGCCGTGATATCGGTTGCACTGGACCTAGTGATTTTAACTTCATTTGCTGTAAAAAAGCCGGAAGCGGCGACAAAATCATCTACCCTCGTTTTCGATGGTGAGGGCAACAGGTCTTCTGGTATTACCCATTCTAAAGGAATCCTGGCATTAACCTCCTCTTTCTTGGCCGCAGCAATGTCTGTCCAGGATGATTTATGACTTTCAGAGACAGGCACATTTTCTGATATTGTTGAAGTGTCAGCTGACCTCGGTGTTTCGACGAGAATAGAAGCCATTTTCTTGGATTGGTAATTACCACAAAATGTAAAGACCTGGGAGAGATCATTCAATAAGTATCTCAATGGTCGATTAGAGTAAAACGCAATTTTACCCATAATGACGCCTTATGGTAGTGTTAGGATAGCCGTAGGACACTAGTCATAGTGCTAAGCCGTGGCAGTGCCATACTTAATTATACAGCGTGAAGCTGATAGAACAAACATATTTTATTAGTATTAATTAAAGATTAAAGAAAATATAATTTTTATACGTTGTGGCAGCAATGGCGTTGATTATCCAGGACGCCACCAGGCGAACACATGCAAATCGGATTGCAGATATCGGATATTTACCACGTGGCAGGGGCGCTTGCCTTATTTGGAGCCATGAACGCGACGATGCAGCTTCCCAGGTCAGCAAAAGTCAACCTGAAGGCCAACTTCAAGGGCAGCGAAATATTGTCACCAACTCAGGTTTTTGTGGGGAACGTGTTTTATTCACGAGACTATAGCATGGCCTAGATAGAAGCTGGTATGACCGAACCAGCAGATACGGGGTTGCACAGTGCTGCCAATTCGTGGAGAATCGGGTTCTGGAAGATATCTCGGATTGTAACGGAAAGACCATTCTGGCGTGCCGCAGTAACGAGACGTATCATCCCGATAGAATCTCCGCCCATGCGAATGAAGCTATCGTCAATGCTTATGCTGTCAAGCTCAACTTCGAGGACTTCCGACCAGAGCCTTTGCATGAGCAGCTCCACGTCTGATCGTGGTGGCCGCCTCTCACCGTCTAATCGACCCATCACCGCAATATCATTTGCAGTAAACGAGGACCCAATGTCGCGTAGTTTTTGTCGGTCTAACTTTCCCGTAATAGTCCTGGGGATGCTTTGGAGAGGAACATATACTGTTGGAATCATATAGAGAGGTAGTACCTCTGATAGATGGCCATCAACCCCGCTTGTTACCTGCTTGACCTTGGAATCATGTTCCTCACCTGCATCTTCCAGCGTTATAAAGGCAGCGAGTATTTTGCTACCAGATCCGCCCGGTTGGATGGATTCTGCAGAGACTTGGATACCAGACGCCTTTTTACTCAGGACTTGTCGCAGATGGTGCTCAACCTCTGATAATTCAACGCGCTGACCACGAATCTTTACCTGTGTATCCTTTCGTCCGATAAAAAGCAGTGACCCGTCCTCTTTGTACCGCACAAGATCTCCGGTGCGGTAAAGTCGACCGCGGCGACCCGGCCGCCCCCCTGGAACGCCTCGCAGTAACCATGTTGGGTCTTGAATAAAAGATGCTGCTGTTTTGAGAGGGTCATCCAGATATCCATCACCGACCGTGGGACCCTCGATCCATAGCTCACCAACTGCTCCAATAGGTGCCAAAACCTCGGAGTTATCTGGCTCGACAACCCATGTACAAACGCCGATTCCACGGCCGATGCCAATATGACTAGCAGCTGATAAATCTAACATTGTTGCGGATGGCGTACACTCTGCAGGTCCGTAGGCATTTATAATACGAGTTTTTCTACCAGCTAGATGTGCGTCTGTTGGAATGACTGCTTCACCACCCAACACAAGGGTGACTAAGTTCGAGAGACCTGCTGTGTGACGGGCCAATGAAGGGGGTAGGTCTGCCATAGTGACATTATACTTCACAAAACAACCAGACACGTTATTCTGGCGCTCGTCTGGAGATGGAATACAGAGACACCCTCCTATAATTACCAGTGAGTAAGATATTTTTTTCACAAATTCATATTGGCGGAAGGAGATATGAAGAACTCACCAACTGTCAGTGTATTGAATAGGTGGGCCCAAACAACATCAAAAGTATAAGAAGAAAAGTCTAGGACACGAGCACCCTTGATATACCCTAAGAAATCCCGTTGATAGGCGATGGCACTTGAATAATTCCTGTGCAGAAGCTTGACGCCTTTTGGGGCGCCAGTGCTACCAGAAGTGAATACAACACAAAGCAAGTGAGATGGGTCAACAGCCGGCAATCCAAGATACTGCTCAGGAACTGGACCTGGAGTTTGATCAGTTTGAGGAGTGGCTTGCATTGAAAGCGTATCTAACCCTACAACCAGTATTTCATTTATTCCAAGGCGGTGAGCTAGGTCACTGTATTTCACTGACGACAAAATGACCGATGCTTTGATGTGCGTTGTAATAATGCGAATTCGCTCCTCTGGTTGGGATGTAGGATCCAATGCGACTGCGGCAGCACCTGCCTGCACCACAGCAAGCGCAGCAACTGGCATCCACATTGATTTCTCAAAGCAAAGCGGAACAATGGAGCCATGTCCCACGCCTATCTTGACAAGCTCATAAGAAAGGTTTGTGGATAAATGGAGTAATTGTCCATATGTTAAATCGCCATCCCATGAATTTATGGCTGGAGCCAAAGGCTGTTCGCGAGCCCGTTGGATAATCCAATGATGAACACAAGCCTTTACCGGATCTGGAACAGTTGCGTTCCAAGACCATATGTCGCAGACATCACGAGGGCTTGCCACTGCCAAGGTCCGGATCGTCTGCTCTCGCAAATCCAAGCTGAGAAGCTGATGAAGAATGTGTTCGAACTGGTTACAAATGCGAGTAACCTGCAGCTCTCCAACCACGCTAGAATCGAATCTAATACATAAGTCCGTCCTGTTTGCGTGGACCCCACACTCCACTATCATGGCGCACATATCAAGGCTATCCTGCCAACCTTCTGCCTTCGCATTGATACGACCAGCCTCATGCCCTGCAACACCGAAGGAGTGGTCCGCCACATGGAGGACCGTCTGGATGTTGCAGCCAAAGGATGCTTCGTTGCTTATTAATTGGATTCTGCGAAGGCCAGTGCGCTCAAATGGGGCCATCTCATAAGCCTGATGCTGTAGCTCTTGCAGAAACTCAGCAATACTACCCCCCGAATTCACGAGTATACGGACTGGCACTATAGTATTGCAATCCTTGGCAGTAACCCCAAAAAGGGCCTCATTGGATCCTAGAATCCGAGTTGCTAAAGTTGACCAGGTAGCTCTCAACATCGTGGCTACTTCAAATCCACCTCGATTTGCCCACTTGAGTCTTTGCATGCTATGTCTTACTTCTCTATCAGGCCAGGGCCGGTATGTAGCCGCCTTAGTCGGGGGATAATGAGACCCTTGGATATTAGAAAAGTAGGCTTCCCAGAACGCCCTTGTCAGTTGTTCATCTGCGCCGACAGTGTGCTTGAAGAAACTACTAATGAGGGACGGCTCTGAGACGACGGAATCGGTGCCATCAACATTAGTATTCAAGAGGTATTGGATTGCTTGTGTGAGAGTGGTGACAACTTCTTGTGCCGCATTCTGGCTGACATATGGCACCCGATATTCTACTGTTCCTTTTATGGCATCATTTTCAATGCTGGCATGGAGCGTTAAGTCATACTATGATATGTTAGCTTAGAAGAACTCCATCAAGTATAAACACGAATTCCGTACCTCATGCAGATCTTCACCGTTGTAGGAATTGAATGAAAGGCCCTTTTTCCTATCAGGGCCCACCTTTGCTTCGCTCAATGCTTGGATTGACACAGAGGTATTAAACAACCTTCGTCCAGAGAGGCCCAGCTGATGCTGAATTTCTGCCAAGGAGGTGTGCTGGATATTCAGATGCCCTATAGATTTCTCCATGGTGGTCTCAAGCACTTTCAAAGCCGGTGCTCGTAAATCAACACGGCTGACAAGTAGGTTAGCTAGTGGACCAACCATAGTCTCAATGGCGTCCACTGGCGAATCTCTCCCGGAAGCTAGGTATCCAAAACATGCCTCAAATTTCCCAGTAAATTGTGCCACAGTCATTGCCCATACGACTTGAAGGAAGACAGACCGTGTAATGCCCAACTTCTTGCAAAACCCGGCAATGCCAGAGGTCAGATCTGTTGGGATGGGGATGGCACGACCCTCGCCTTCAATCTGATCTGGCAGCGTTTGAAGCGCAGGGAATTCACAAGGCTCGACACCATTGAGAAGCTTGACCCAACAAGCAATCCTCTGCGATTTTGGAGTGTTACTAATATATTGTATCATGTCACGGAATGGCGGAGCTGGCGGCAATACATAGTTATCATATATGGCGATAATGTCTCCAACGAGAATGGACATGCTAGCAGCGTCAACAAGGGTGTGATTGGCATCCAGTCTACAGGAGATTTCCCCAGTTCTCGATTGACAGATTGTAAAAACGTGTTCAGGCTCGTTGGCAGCAAATTGTGGCTTTTCCAAGCGGTTCAAGACTTCAGCCGGCTTATCATCTACCACCATATGTGTCACACGAATGTGCGACCCAGGCAACACAATTTGAATAAAAGCATTGTCTTCTGGGTGGAGACTGAATACGGACTGTAGAACGCTGTGCCGACTTACAACCGTCTTCCAGGCTGCTTCCAGTTTTGAGGGGGAGATGATAGAGGTCGCGTCAGTCGGCACACATTCCCATACTGAAAAGGTTGCATAAGTGGAGATTTCTTTCTGAGAGCTCAGTAAGATACCTTCCTGTAGTGGCGAGCATGGGTATATGTCCGCAACATCATCAGTTCTAATTCCCATGCTAGGAAGCTGGTCTGCCAGGAGCGTGTCTAATCCGTCATATGATAGGGAGAGGAGTGGAAGATCGCTCAGGGTAAAGCTTCGGGAAGAACATTTCAGAAGTTGAGATACAGAGTCTAATCTTTCAGCAAATGTTTCGATCCACTCTCGGATTCGGTCTTGATGCTCAAGCTTTCTGTGGACGTTAAATGTAATAATGAATAAGCCTTCGTCCACGTTTGCATCGATTTCGATCATCGATGGTCGAGATGCTGATTTCGCAACTTCCGAGATACCAGATTCTTTGTTGAACAGATACTCGGGCATTGAGAATAGGCCATCTTCGGCTTCCAGTTGTTGGTATCTACCAGTATAGTTGAACAGCAACTCCACAACATCATGACCTTGGAATACCTCGCGGCCAGACTCACTGTGATATCGGCATGAAAAATACGGCTGACCTTTACCGGGAATCTTTTGCCTGTTATCCTTGGCAATACGTATGGCGTCGATGACAGAGCTCTCCCGGCGAATACTAACTGAAACGGGATATATGGTAGTAAACCAGCCAACCGTACCGGATACATCGAACGGCAAGTCATCGCTCTGATCTCTTCCGTGACCTTCCAACCACAAAATGGGTGGGTCACGCTCGGGGAAGATTTTTAGAAATGAATGAACCATCGTACCGATAATAATATCAACTGGCTCGGTATTGAGGCTCACGTTACTGTCTCCAAATAGTGCATCAGTGACATCACTGTCAAATATCTTGGTGTTAATCTCCACATCACCATATGTGTTCTCTAGCAATGGTAGCCCCCAAAATTCAAGCTGTGGTTCGGGGATTGGATACGGGAGCACTTCCAATGGCGACAAATTGCGGCCTATATTTGACTGGCGTTTACACCACGCCCGAAATGATGTTGTCGGCTGAGAAAGCAGTTTTCCATGTGTTACGTACTCTTCAATATCATTCCATATGATGCGCCACGAGACGAGGTCAATGACTAGGTGGTGAGCTGAAAGTAGGACAATCTGGTTGTTATCTGGGATATTGTAGAGGTCAATAGCAAAAAGAGGTCCCTGTTCGATATCAAGCGATTCTTGCCGCAGCTGCCCAGATTTGGCAATCTCGCCATGGTGAGTTACAAAATGCTCAGCGAAAGCAAAGGACTGCGTGTCGGTCTCCTTTGCTATAACCTGCATCCAGCGGCCACTTTCTGAGTTTTTACTGAAACGCGCACGGAGTAGTGAGTGCCGTTGTAGAAGTGCTTCTAATGCGCTTTTAAGAGCAGTTGTTTGTACTGGCTTTTGAATCTCTAATACGAAGCTCTGGTTAAAATGATTGAGCCCATCAGGGTAGGCATCAAAGAACATTTGCTGAATCGGTGAAATCTCGAACGGCTCTCCGTCATCCTGTTCATTCTCATCGTCAAGCTCATACTGCGAGACAACTCGACAACAAGCCGCCAGGTTTCGAATAGTCTTTGCCTTAAGAAGGTCGCCAACAGTAAAAGTAATATTATGGAGTCTGCCTTGTGATACGACCTGCATCGCTGATATCGAATCGCCTCCTAACATCGTGAACGGTTTATTGACAGAAGCCTCCTTCGGCGATACACCGAGAACAGACATCCACACCTGTTGGAGGAGACCTTCTAGCTCACTCAATGACTCTTCTTGATCATTTGTGCTGGAGTTCTTGGCATACTTCAAGTATACAGATTCGCCAATGGCTCGGAGTTGCCGCCGGTCTGTTTTACCTGAAGCCATGATCGGTAGCTTGTAAATTGGAACAAATACAGTAGGCACCATATATATTGGTACCATCTCCATTAGTCGATCTCTGAGCGCATCTTGTATATTATCGATAGCGATCGAATGAGACTCCTCTGTCATACTTCTTTCGTCGGCATTGCTGACGGAGATGAAAGCTACAAGGATTGCATTACTGACCCCCCTCGGCCGAATGGTCTCGGCAATGACTTGTATATCATCCTCATGATTTCCCTTGACCGAAAGAAGCGGGAGTGCTGCTTTGAGAACGTGCTTCTCTACTTCTCCCAGTTCTACACGCTGGCCTCTGATTTTTACCTGTGTATCTTTCCGCCCAAGTATGGCAAGTGATCCATCTTCCTTATACTTAACTAAATCACCAGTGCGGTAGAGCCGGCCTCGACGGCCGGGTCTACCAAATCGGCCGGGAGCGCCACGTAATAGCCACGAAGGATCCTCAACAAAAGCGGATGCTGTTTTCTCTGGATCGTTAAGATATCCCTCGCCTACCAACGGCCCTTCCAAATATAGCTCGCCAATAGACCCAATGGGGACCAATGACTCTGGATTATCAGGCTCAACAACCCATACGCAAACTCCTGCTCCGTGGCCAATACTATCTGAAGTCGCATCTGCCAATGTTGCAGTTGGAGTGCATTCAGAAGGGCCATACGCATTAAAAACGTTTGTATTTTCGCCAGCCAAGTATGCGTCACTTGAAAGAACGGTCTCGCCACCTAATATGAGCGTGGCGAGTTTTGAGAGAGCCGCCCGGCTAACAATTCGTGCTACCGAGGGAGTCATGTCGGCGTACGTTACTTTATATTTGTCTAGACAGCGAGGTAAGTCATTTTCGAGTTCGTTTTGCGATGGGGTGCAAAGGGTTCCGCCGGCCGTAAAAGTGTTTAATATATTGGACCAAGCCACGTCAAAGGCATACGACGCAAGATCAAGCACACGGGAAGTATTTGAGCATCCCAAGAGTTTTTGCTGATAGGCAATGGCGCTGCAAAAATTTCTGTGTGTGATAAGAACACCTTTCGGCGTTCCGGTCGTGCCTGAGGTGAGAACGACATAAAGGGTAGCCGTGGGGCTGACAAGCGGCAGATTGGAGTGCGCTGGGTGGGATTGGTTGGCCCCAACAACTATTATCTCTTTAATACCAGCACCGACCTGGAAAGCGAGGGACTCATTTGTCCTTGATGATAGAATGATCGATGAAGTTGCCTGTGAAGCTATGACAGACAGCCTTTCCCGTGGCTGTTTGATGTCCATTGCCATACATGCGCCACCAGCCTTCATAACAGCGAGCGCTGCAACCGGCATGAACATCGATTTCTCAAAGAGAAGCGGAACTATGGTACCCGCTATCCCTTCTTCAGAGAGCCGATAAGCTAGATTTGTTGAGAGATCTTCTAGCTGCCTGTATGTTAAGTTGCCGTCCCACGCGGCAACTGCCAGGGCGGACGGGTTCTCGCAAACTTTCTCTGAAATCAAATCATGTACACAAGCCTCCACCGTCTCCGGTACTACCGCATTCCATGCCCATATACGATTAAGACCCCAATGATCATCATTGAGGATCCTGAGTGGCTGGGTTCCTAGGCTACTGTCGCATAACTGGCTAATTATATGCTTGAAGCTTTGGGCAATATGTTCTATCTGCTGCTCCCCTATCACACTCGAATCAAAGTCAATGTATAAGTTGACCCCATCTAACTCCAGCTGGAATTCGATCACAATAGAGTAA
The DNA here is from genome assembly GCA_000750675.1 of Pseudogymnoascus sp. VKM F-3808. Lineage (NCBI taxonomy): Eukaryota > Fungi > Ascomycota > Leotiomycetes > Thelebolales > Thelebolaceae > Pseudogymnoascus > Pseudogymnoascus sp. VKM F-3808. The sequence goes on from JPJR01000577.1 coordinate 50,362, forward strand.
CTGCTAAAATCACGGTCCTGCGCCTTACTCTGTTTACCAACAGGCTCGTCGAGAAATTGCAACCCAGGATCACTTTCATCTTGGTTGGCAGCCTGGACTACAAGGAGGGTCTGGAAGTTAGACCCTAAAGTAGTTTCATCGTTGAATTGAGCAATGTTCTGTAAACCAGTCTGCTCAAACGGAATTATGTTCACTGCCTGGCGCTGCACTAACTCGAGTAGTTGATTTATAGTTGCGTCTCGGTCTAGTACTACTCTGATTGGAACAGTGGCAATAGTTGGACCTGACATAAGTTCGATGCCTGGTATTGGCGCCTGTCGGCCTGTAACAATCACACCAAAAAGTGCCTCATCTGTACCAGTGCTATTGGCAGCAACCACAGACCACGCAGCTCGGATTAATGTAGCAGGTGTGAAATCACTGTGGCCCCAGGTAAGACCAGAAACGCCCAAACTCATATTGCGCTCTAGTCGCGAATGATGAGATGTTGTTGGAGGTGGAAAATGAGAGCCCTTCGTACCTGCAAACATCGTTTGCCAAAATACCTTTGCGTTCGTTTTGTCTTGATCCAGGATATACTTTATGAATGCAGTCATGGGCTGTAGGCCTTGGCTGGGTTTGTTGAAGTAGGCAAGTTCGGCCTCTCTCATCAAAAGCGGCATGGAGAAACCATCATATAAAGAGTGATGGATCTCCCATATGAAATATCGTGGCCCACCTGTAGCTGTTTCTACAATAGCAAAGTTCGTCAAGGGCGTACCTAGCCCAATAGTAGGTTCATTGCTTTTGCCCTGCATACTATCGATCTCAGTGCTAATTGTCCACGATACCCCCTCATCTATGATAACCTGCATGATTCCGAGGCCTGGAAGACTGATGATTCTCGTTCGTAGTATTGGGTTCGTTGCTACAACCCGATCCCAGGCCCGGCAAAACGTCGTAGTATCTATGTCTCGTCCGATTTCAAAGACACATCTAGCTACATATGCCCCGGGTTGTTGAACTGTGAGAGCCAGGAGGCCTTGCTGCAATGGCGTACATGGCATTATATCAAGCACTCGAGACGGGCGGACATGGCAAAGCCAAGCAGCATGAGAGCATGCTTGTTCTCGGTCAGCTGATGAACGTAAACGCAACAATGAGAAGGGCGCGATAGGCGGCTCATCAGAGTAGTCATTCCTAATCCCAGCTTGGTCTTGAGTTACGCACACAGATTCGATGGGATTTTGGCGGGATGCGCCATTAATCTGGGGTTGATCCTTGGGTTGAACAGAGGTTAGTGGTGCATCTTGTTTATCCGACAGGCAGCCGCTGTTGTTGCGGTTTGGCCCCTGGTCAAGTTGTGGTTCCACGGGCCTTGTCGATTCAGGTTGGTGTTCAATGTGAGATGCGTCTTTCTCTTTCTCATGGTCACTTGCTGAGTGCCCATTTTCTGTGCTTCCATGTGGTGTACTACCATCTTCCGTGTAGATATATTCCATGTGACCATTTTCTGTAACCCCGTTTTTGGTGTCACCGTTTGCTGTGCCACGATTCTCTGCATATCGATTTCCTGTGTAGCTTTTTGGGGTGCATTCATTTCCCGAACGTTCACCAATGGTCTCTAATAACGGGCCGGAATCGTCAGTAATGAAGATGACATCAAATTAGGTGATAGGGTTAATGAAAGCAGCAACTGTACCAAAAGGATGCTTCGAGGCTACATTAGTTGGTGTAACCGTATCAGTAACATGCCTCGAACGGACTAAATGAGAAATCTTTGCGTATTCTGGCGTTGTCCGCCCAGTTTCCGAAGTAAGGAGCATAGAGTCTGCCTGCAATTCTGTAATGGAACTTTCTATGCTGTCTTGAAGTCCACCCAGGGAAGGGATGCAGAGACACCCGCCGCATGTCAGTACGAGCAGGCTATACCATCCTACACGTGTGGCGTGCGATTCTAAGTCAACAACTCGAGATTTGGAGTTGAGCCCTAGGCTGTCATGTTCATAGGTAATTGCACTGGAAAACTCTCGGTGAGTGACTGCCGCCTCGGCAGCGCCTTCTGAGCTTAAGAATAAGCAGACGACGTCGGAAGGGCTCACCGTCGGTAGTAAGGACGCCGTTGTCGTCTCTGCGGAGAGAATTCGCCTGTCTATCACCACCACCTCCGCTTTTCCTAGCTGCCTTGCTAATTCTTCGTTTGATGACGACGATACTATAAAGGAGGCGGAGACCTGGGCTGTGACTGCTCGAAGTTGCTCTCTTGACTGGCTTATATCCAAGGCGATCGAGGTGGCCCCAACCTTCATTAAGGCGACCATGACCACCGGCGTCAGCCATGTCTTTTCAAAGCACAGGGCGACTTTCATCCGTGGCTTCACTCCGAGCCCCACCAGCTGATGTGCTAACCTGGTGGATACCTGGTCGAGTTGTTGGTATGTCAAGTCGCCGTCCCATGAACAGATGGCTGGAGAAGAAGCGAACTCCCAAACAGCCCGCTTGATCAGGCTGTGTACACATGCCTCGATAGGCTCTGGCATGGCCATATTTACAGCCCAGATGTCATCAAAGGCAAGCACTTTTTGAATCTCCGCCTTGATGGGTTTTTTGTCGACTCCCTCCCTGCCATTGCCATTGCGGAGTTGATATCTCATGCTGTCTACTCTTTCCACAGCAATTTATTCTTGTAAATATGTTTAAAGTGAATAGCGAGAAGGTATCGGAATGGGGAGCACACGTCTACCCAGGCACCAACAATGGAAGGTCTGCCACGGTATATCACTTGTTTGGGATCTCAAGCTCCATACTGGAAAGTTATGACAAATATAACCTAATTAACGCTCTTCATAATTGCATAGGCCCTTTTCATGTGTGAAACGATTGTCTTTACACCACTTTATGCGCCCTTGACGTGATCTCTTTACGTGATTGAAGAAATCGAATGCACTGGTTCTGGAAATATTGGCGGATCACAAGATTCATACACGCACACATACTGGTCTTGTTGTACAATATGGACAGACCATCATACTCTTGGATGCAATTATAGCTTTGTAAAGTAATTGTCCTACACCAAAGCATGCCGTGGCTGTCGAAAAATATGACCTATGGCGCATTCAACTCCGCCTCGCTCGAGGCTAGTCTAACTATCCCCTCTGCATTTTAGTTCGCGTATCATTTGTATTTTACACGCTTTTCACCAATTTAGGCCCCTCTTCGTTCTACCTAAAATTGTGGCTTTGACTTGAAAGAGTGGCATACAACCCATTCGCCATCATGACCTCCATCATGTCGGATTCTAGAACACTCTGTTCAATCGCTGTCGAGGACACCTTCGGACCAATAGTGGATGGTTCCTGCCTTGGTGGCTTTGACTTTACGCTCCTTTTCGAGGAGGCCACTTTAACCATCCTGCCATTAGGAGCTGCCTGTGAGTCGCCACTACCAATCAAAGACACTCATCGTTTGCTAATGTTGTTGGTTAGGTGTCTGGGCTCTGGTTCGAATTCGGATTCTACGTCGGCAGACATCAAAGGTTCGGTCGTCATGGCTTCTGCCTCTAAAAATGGTACGCTACTCTCAGTAATCTTTGTCTTTCACTGTATTGTTAAAGACTTTACAATTCCATGTCCTGACCACCAAGAGTAGCTTCTATTCGCCACATATGTGTCTATCCACACAGTAATCCTGATATTGTCGACTGTACGTGGGATTCCGAAAACTCGGCTCACTCTTTTATGCCACGCATTAACAATTGTCACCTACGGAATTCTATTGTCGGTGTCATACCTCGAGCATGCTTGCTCAGTAAGGCCATCATCACTTCTTTCCGTCTACCTCGGCACGTCAATATTTCTGGACACTGCGCGTGTCCGCACCCTGTTCTTCATACCAGACAACCAAGTCATCGCCCACCTAGTTCTTGCCGGGTTTACTGTCAAGATTCTGATATTTATTATTGAGGTGTCTGAGAAACGTCGCCTTCTCAAGCTGAAGTGGCAAGATGCATCTCCAGAAGAAACAAGCGGCGCCATCAACAGGGCCCTCTTTATTTGGTTAAATCATGTCTTTGTTCAAGGCTTCCAGACCCTACTAACGGTTGATACGCTCACTCCTCTCGATACCGAGCTTCTGGAGGCGTCCAATCCAACAAAACTTGTTGAGCGTTGGGAGCAAGGTAGGTTATATTATCCGCCTTTTATATTGAAATCTCACATATCTTGGTAGCCGAAAAATCAAGTGACAACGCTCTTCTATGGACATTTTTGTTCCATTACAAATGGAGTCTTGGGGCTGGTATTGTCCCACGGCTTGCCTATAGCGGCTTTAGCTTTTCACAGCCATTTCTTATTGCGCGAGTACTCGACTTTACAGCAGAGAGTAGAAGCCCCAATTCGCAGAGTGTCGCATATATTCTCATTGTGGCCTATGCAGCCGCATATATCGGCATATCTGTCAGTCTGTACTGTATCTACCTTTAGCCCGTAGCTTACTTCTGTACTATAGTTGTCATTATCAGTCTACCAGCACAAAACATACCGTCTTCTCACTCTGTTTCGCGGGAGCATTATCGCCCTCGTGTTTGACAAGACTCTTCGCATCAATTCGTCAGCCGTCGAAAATGCGGAGGCAATCACATTAATGAGCGCAGACATTGATCGCATTGGCTCCAGCATGACTTTAGTGCACGAAATTTACGCTTCGTTTATAGATGGTGCCCTAGCTATTTATCTCTTATATAAGCTCCTTGGGTTGGCGGTGGTGCCCCCTCTTGTGTGGATAATTCGTATGATTGCTTTTTTTTTGGTATATCGCCAATGTCACTAACTGATCCCCAGTTTGCCTATTAATAGGGCTCCCTATAGCAAAGGCTGCCGGTAATGCTCAAACGCCGTGGCTAGAAGCAATTGAAGACCGCCTGGCCGAAACTGCCAAAGTACTTGGTGCGATGAAAGCCATAAAACTAACGGGGTTAACTGACATTGTATCAACTCGAGTGGGGAACCTCAGGTTGGCCGAGATTCACGCATCTCTCCGCCATCGCGTTTTAATCATTTTCGCGGCTGTCATATGTGAGTATTTCGCCGTTCTTAAAAAACCATGGCTTAATAATATAGCCAAATAATGTTACTAATACATTAGAACTAGCTTTTTCATCTACAGCTTTAGCCCCAGTGTTAGGCTTCGCTACATGTATCCTCCTTGACAAAGCAGATGAGTCCCTGGGATTAACAGAAGGCATTGCGTTTGCCGCACTAAGTGCCTTTGAGTTACTTGATGGCCCTATGGTAGTCATTATCGATGGCTTTGAGCATTTACAAACTGTTATTAACTCGTTTCGTCGTGTGCAAGAATACTTACTATCAGAGGAGCGAGAGGACTACCGAACTTTCCTTGAAGACGTACGCCCATCTTCGAGGCCAAGAGTTTCACGCTACCAAATAAACGAAGACAATGTGCCCCTTGGAGATTCTCCAATCTCTAATTTAGTAGGCCAAGAATTTGCGGTCGTCGTTGAAGACGCATCAGCCAGTTACGCTCTAGAAAACGAGTTAATTCTGCGGAACTTGTCATTTCAGATCCCCCGTGCCCAGCTCACCGTGATATTTGGCCCTGTTGGTTCTGGTAAGTCAACACTACTCAAGTTGTTACTAGGAGAAATGCCATATGCTACCGGCTCGGTTGCAATCAACTTTTCTAAAGCCGCGTACTGCCCTCAATTACCGTGGTCTACATGGGGCACAGTTCGAAGCAACATCGTTGGCATGTCGATGTGGGATGAGAAATGGTACAACACTGTTGTTTCTGCGTGCGCACTTTCAGAAGATTTTAGGGAGCTGGCACATGGTGATCAAACTGCAACTGGCGCACAAGGGTCGGGTCTTAGCGGCGGCCAGAAAATCCGACTGGTAAGTACTCACTTTATGGGGAGTTTTTTAACTAAGAAGTGCGCAGTCGTTTGCACGAGCGCTTTATTCTAGAAACCCTGTGATGATATTAGACGACGTATTAACAGGACTTGATCGAGCTACTGAGCGGCATATTATTGATTCGGTGTTTGGACCAGATGGGCTCTTGCAGATATTAAATGCGACAGTTGTTTTAGCCACAAATTCAGGTAATGCTTGTTTTATTATCCGCCTACAATATATTTATTAATGTCTAAAAGCGCATCACCTGAGCTTTGCCAATCACTTTATCTTCCTCGACGGTGGCAAGATTTCCCGGAAAGGCCCCATAGACAGCCTCTCATCGGACGGTGTTGATGCCTTCAAGGACGTAATGAGCGAGCCTACACCCACAACTTATCGGCCAGAGCTAGAAATTTCAGAAGATGCGCAAGACACTCTACGAAAGCTCGAGCTTCTCAGAGGCGATCATGATGCTGGAGACTTCCGGATTTATGCATTCTACGCAAACATCGCCGGATGGTGGACTATTGGGGCATATCTCTTAGGCTGTGTTACCTTTGTGTTTGGCATGACATTCCCGTGTATGATATAAACGGGTTCGAAATAACGGAGTATATTTGCTAATATTCCCTAGCTGTCTGGTTACAATGGTGGGTGAATGCAAATGCAGACCACCCCAACGATCGTGTTGGCTATTGGCTTGGTGTATTTGGCGCCCTCGCGATTGTGACAATCTTGGGGTGTGCTCTCGCTGATACGTAGGTAGCTCATAAACTCTCAAACTTATGTCTTATTTTATTCTAACACTGCCGTAGTATGTTCAACATGGTGGTACTTCCTAAGACGGGGATAAGGTTTCATGAGCTCTTGTTGAGTACGACTATGCAGTGCGTGTGGTCCATTCGATTTCGATATATGGCTTGGGTTGACAATGCATAGAGCCCGAACATCTTTTCTCACATCGACCGACGCTGGAACCACACTAAACAGGTTTGTATCGCGCTTTTTCACGTTGAAATTAGGCTAATAGAGACGAATAAAGATTTAGTCAAGACCTAGAATTAATTGACAGTGATCTTCCTCAGTCTATTGACGCAACTGTCTCTCAATTTCTATCGGTTATCGTTGCTACAGTTTTTGTCTTCATCGGCTCGGGCTACGTTATAGCAGTCCTCCCGCTCTGCATTGTAGCGCTTGGTTTGGTCCAGGTTTATTATCTACAAACTTCAAAGCAACTGCGGCTACTGGATATCGAAGCTAAGGCGCCTCTTTTCTCTCAATTCCTAGAAACTGTGAACGGCGTGGCTTGTATTCGAGCGTATGGATGGTCTCAGGAGTACATAGAGCAAAACTATGAAGCTCTTAATAGATCACAGAAGCCGTACTACCTGCTGTGGTGCATCCAGAGATGGCTAACTTTAGTTCTAGATCTCTTAAATGCTGGCGTTGCTACATTGGTTGTTGCACTAGAGACTAATATTCGGGGTGGGTCGACTGGGTTCCTCGGGGTTGCGCTTTTCAATATTGTGATGTTCAGCTCGACACTTCAGGGCCTCGTAACCGCCTGGACCCAGGTAGAAACAGCTCTAGGGGCAATTAATAGGATACGCTCATTCATTTTGAACGTTGAAAATGAAAACCAAGAAGGCGAGGTGGGCATCGTGGCAGAAGACTGGCCGCAATGGGGAGGGGTTGTGTTTAAAAACATTTCGGCCTCGTACGACGAGTCGCTAGGGCCGGTCTTAAATGATATTAGCTTCTCTATTCAGCCTGGCGAAAAGATGGCTATATGTGGTCGAACCGGAAGGTGAGTGCATACTTTATGGTCGAAGCCTACATAGTCATACTCACAACGAATCAGCGGCAAATCGTCCCTCATCTCTACTATCCTTCGTATGCTGGAGATTGACTCTGGCCTAATTACCATTGACGATGTTGATATCAGCACGATTCCGCGGCAAGAGATACGAAGCAGGCTTAATACATTCTCGCAGGAAACTTTCTTCCTACATGGCAGTGTGCGTGAAAATATCGACCCCCTCGAAGCTGCTAGCGATGAACGTATCATAGAAGTTCTCCGTGCCGTACGTATGTGGGGCTACTTCGATTTACGCGATGGGCTTGATGGCGATATAGAAGAGGAGAAATTGTCCCATGGGCAACGACAACTATTTTGTCTTGCTCGTGCTATTATCAAGCCAGGGCGCATCCTCATCATCGACGAGGCAACAAGTAGCATGGATTCCGAAACAGATGAACTCATGCAACAGGTACTGCGTAAAGAGTTCGAGGGGCGCACCATAATTGCTATTGCACACAAGTTGCATACTGTGCTTGACTTCGATCGTGTCATGTTGCTTGAGAAAGGTCGGATTATTGAAACAGGAAACCCACAGGAGCTCCTAGCGACCGAGACATCGGCGTTCCGTGCCCTTTATAAGAGTCTTGGTGAGGGGGTTCAATAAATCGAAGCACAAATGGCATCAATGGAGGTTGCGTGTGCCTGTCTGCACGTTAAAAATAGCAACTATTACGCATTGCCATTCCCATGTATCTTACTTCTATCGCGAACGTTTGGTCTTGCCTGCTCTTCGCTACACTACTAATGATGCCGTGAGCATGACAAGTCCACCCAGGCCATCCATCCCAGAACACCACTCTTCCCAATTTGCAGTGGTCCTTAACGGAGCACCCGGGACATCATACGGTAGCACTGCGTCACCGCAATATTGTTGGCCGTCGTCAAGTTTGACAAGTTCGCCACTTGCAGACAGTCCAAAGTCAGTCCGAGCCCAAGGTTCCCTCTCCATTTCCATCTTCCACATAAATTCATCGTCCGCTTCCCATAGCTGTTTCTTCGCCGGCAGTGGTGCCAAAATAAGGTCATTATGCAAATCGCACAGAGTCGCTGGCTCAAAATATACCAGCTTATTAACGACTTGATATACCACACACAGTCTTTAATTCAGTTAGAAACTGAGAGTTCTGACCATTGCAAGAGAGTGGGTAAGCGTCCAACCTTCGACTTGATTCCTTGAACAACCAATTTTCCCATTCTGTTTTCAAGCCAGCATTGAAAAGAGCCTGCTGCGTGTCGTTTGTAGTGTCGCTATGCGCAAATCGTTTCGATAGGATCTGTACCATGACATTAAAATTGATATAAATAGGAGTGCAGTGTGTACTAACAGTCACAGTCGCGAGTAATAAAGAATCAAGGTTATTTTGTTCTGTTTCGCCTTCATCCAACCTTATAAGGATATAGATGGAGAGTGCTTGCATACCAGCTAGCAGCTCCCATTTATTTAGCTTGAGATTCTAGTACGCATTAGTTCCGTGCAAGCCCCCTTCCATAGTCACGAGAGACTCCGTCCACATACCTCTTGACACATTCGTTCACATTCCATTTCCACATTTTTCCAGAATAACTTTCGGCTCCCTTGGAGCCCACCACTAATCATGTGCACCAAACAGATACAGTTTGCTAGTGGCTCCATTCTATCATTATTCGCATCTGAAGATATCAAACGCTGGTGGATAAAAGGCGGAAGAGAGTTATGGCGCAACATCATCAGAGGATAGGATTTCAGGGTATGGAGGATGAGATTGGCAGTTCTTTGTGCTCCAGTTGACACTTTTGGTCGCCGGATAAGCGATCGAAATGTTGTAGTGGGTTGTTTCGGGATCGATATATAAGGAGAAAAGATGGCTTGCGAGAAATGGAGGGTCTGATGGGTTGGAGGCATCCGGTGGTGAACTGGGGAAGACCTCCCTGACGAAGGATATTGAACAGTTCCACCCATTGGCTGAGGATTCAAAAATCCGGTGAAATCAATATTTGGGTCATCCCAATCAAGATAGCCTCCTCCAATATCTGCGAACACCGGATCTGATGTCACAGGCGCACCATCGAGAATTATATCACCATCACTGTGCTCTTCCTGGCTATTTTCAGCACTGTGGGAGTCCGCCACCAATGAAGGCACCGTTTTACGTAGTCTGATGGACTCATTTTCTCTTTGGTGAATCCTTGACCCTGTATTTCTGGGTGCGCTCGCCGGATATTGGCATTGGATGGCTTTGGTCATGCACCTCGAGCACCCAGGCTTTTTATTATCACAGCGCGCCTTCCCTCGCGCACAAGAAATACACGACCGAGACTTGGCACTAGGAACTGCTCTTCGAGACCGGCAATAGTATCCATGTCTCTTTAACGTGGACGCTGTCCTGTGTTAGTACTGTACATAGGAGCATGCAAATTTGGCGTCACGGGGTAATTCCAGCAGTGGAAGTACAACTCACGCTTATCAAAAGGTTTATTGCACTCCACGCACCTCAAAATTGATAGTGCAATATCGTCGGACATTTTGAATTAGACTATAGTGCTCTGTTAATCATGGGAATTATGAAGTTGTATGCCTGTAATTATCGATTTCGTGGCGGTTTGTAGCCATTTGTCAGCACTAACATCTCGATTCAGGATAGCCTGTCTGTCGGAACGGAACGTTTTGTAGATGCGCACGCATCCCTGCGCACTGTCGTCACGATTCACAGCAATCCGCTCCGGCGGGTGCGGAACATTTTGTTAACGTGAAAGCATCCCTGTACACTTTTATCTTGATCCTTAACAACAATGGAACATTGGACGGAACATTTTGAAAACACTAGGAATGATCCAATTTTACGAATCCCGAATTGATTTTCTCCGGAAACATTGGATTATGGTATCCAGCATGAGCGTGTCCACTCCAAAACTAGTACAGCTATTTGAAATCGTGATGAATAATTATGGCTTCACAAATTGTAGAGCTCCGTTGCTGAATTGGAGCTATAAACTCAACATTATATAAAGATGTGTATTGCCAACCTAAATCATGTATCTCTTCAAACAATCAGCTCTTCTCGATCAGCCCATCTCAATCAGCCCTGCTCAATCAACTCCTCTCAATCAATTATACATCTTATAATCACAATGGCGGCTCCTTTTCCATCCCCGACCACAACGTGGCACACGAACACGTACCAATCCTTATCTCCTACCCGTCCAGAGCTTTCTGCCAAGGGCAAAAACGTCCTGATAACAGGAGGCGGAAGTGGCATTGGTGCCGAGACAGCTCGCTACTACGCCGCCGCAGGCGCATCTCGAATCGCACTCCTCGGTCGGCGGGAACAGCCCCTTCTCGACACCAAAGCCTCCATCGAGGGAAAGTTCACTGGTATCGAGGTGTTTGTGGCCGTCACCGATATCACAAATCAAAGCGAAGTGGACGAAGTCTTCGCGAAGTTTCTTGGCGACCAAAAATTACACGTTTTGGTTAACTGCGCCGCAATTGTCGGGCCCCACGAATCCGTGCAAGATGTGGACAGTGAAAGGTTCTTGGATGCTATCCAGGTACACCTCAAAGGATCACTATTCGTTGCAAAGGCATTCCTTCGGTACTCTTCGACGGATGCAGTGGCCATAGAAATCAATTCGTCAGCTGCACATGTAAACTTCGGTGCTGGACTTTCTTCATATAGCGTCGGCAAGCTAGCAGTATATCGACTTTGGGATTCTCTGGCCTTTGCAAACCCGGGATTGAGTGTTTTCCACGTTCAGCCTGGAGTAGTAAACACTGCGATGAATAAGGAAGCTGGGGGTGTCGAAGCACTCGGATTCGAAGATCATGGTAAGTGAAATTGATGTTGGCCAAGATGAATAATTTGAAGCTGACTTTTACTCTCAGTATCTCTGCCTGCAAGCTTCAGCCTTTGGCTCGCAAGTCCGGAAGCGCGATTTTTAAAGGGCAAATTTCTGTGGGCAAACTGGGACGTCGATGAACTGATGGCTCGAGCAAAAGAGATCGAATCAAGCACGCAACTTAATATTGGGCTTGTTGGATGGCCGTTTGGGGATCCCAGTTGGACTTCCACATGGAAAAAATAACGGCATGGCTGCGATTAGTGCCTAGCTTGTGGGACCCCTGGCTAAGTTCTCCCTATTAGAGTAAACACAAAGATTATATATTTTTATTTCACACCGACACTTTTTTGCTCGTTTATTAGAACTGTTCTTTGTATAGTTCTTACAATGTGTGATGTATATAATATGCCGTGTCTATGTCAACCAAAATGTATTTATTGGATTACAGATTAAGATTATATCATAAAATTCACCTTCGCCGTCTACAACACATAGCTAAAAGTGCTCGTTCTGTTCATCATACATACCAGGCCCGACGAGATACTGAGACCAGTACGTCCAATCGACGTTCTCAAAGCCGTTAAAAATATCATTAAACGGGTCGATTTCCTCCAGAGTTGTAATTGGTGCTCTGGGTTCGTATGAAGCCGATTGCGTCTCGTTTAGTGAAAGTGAGGTTATTTCATTGATCTGCAAGAAAGTGGCGGTATTCTGCTGTAGGGCATTGGAATCAACGCGGCTAGGATAGGATTCCGTATCCATAGCAGTTACATTATGAGATGGCTCAGGTTCGAATTGAGAAAGTATTGATTTTACCGGAGGAACCACACGTCTTGACTCTTTACTGACGGCTGATTTTTCTATGCACACAGCGTACGCTTGTCTGAGTGAGTCAAGTTGAGAAAAGATGGCCGGATGCTCCTCTGCGCATTGTCCTGGATTTTGCTTTTTCCATTTGGACAGAGAAAGACACAGTATCATAACTGCAAGTAAGAAATCGTTCATACTGAAGCTGGTTAGGGCCCATCTGCTATTAGCATATAACTGGCCTCCGGGCTGCAGTTCTTTATTCACATAAACCAGGTAGGTGATGGTAGCCATGGCTGCGGTGACACATGCGTTCGTGCTATATTCGAAACCGAGCGCCATATGTCTGCGATGTAGGATACACAAAGACTTTTGGTGGAGAAATTCGATATAAATTCGACTGATAATGAGAAATGTTGGGTCGGCTAGTGATTGTTCTATTGGCCGGATTCGAAGTCCTTCGGGAATCGTGGAGTACATTTGTCTGACTTCGGCATCCAAATTCATGACTTCCTCCTGCGATTTAACCTTCAAAGACAACGCATAGCTACAGACTTTAGTAAAGCCACGTAGTAATGAATCCTTCACAACAAAATATAAAATTGGTGTTGGATCAGTTTGTGGTCTGGAGTCTGGAAGGGTTGATGATTCCTCGTCAAAATCCGAATCCAAGAGGTTTCGAGGGGCTTTAGTGTCAAATGAGTCGACGGGAATGCAACTGGGCAAACCGAACTGGAAAGAAACCATCAGATCAAACTGTCTACACGCTGACCAGACTCTGCGACGCATCTCGCCTTCGAATATCGTAAAATCTCCAAAATTATCTGGGTCTCGGTGATAGCCCATCATGTATGCAAGTCTAGAAAAGACGCCTAGAATGATGCAGAGCTCTCGAGAGGGATCAAGACTGAACAAATACTTGCACTGCGCATACAAAGACAAGGCCTCCATGACCTGGTACTGGGGCCGAGAAAACTCTCCGAGCACGAGACACTGGGCGGCAGCTTTGAGGAAAATAGTGCGGGCGGTAGTTTCATCTTCAAACCCAGAACGCGCTGAGATTGGAAGCTCGTTTATATTTGCTGATACGCAGCACAGTGAGAACATAATAGAAACCCAAAGAGGGGAAGCACGTATCGGATCTTTCCAGAAGTTCTCGTACTGCCTTTGGAACTGGGGGATATGAATGTATGGTGCAACAAGCATTTTAGCCTTGAAGAAATCCGAGAGGTACCGATCAACCTGAGATTTAGGCGGCAAACTTTCAGACAGAATTTGCTGCAATGAATAATGCGACGGTGAGCCGAATATTATCTGTTCTCTTGAAAGGCCGAGGTCAACCGGGTCTTCATGGTCCGCATATGTGCTCGGTATTGCGTGCATAGAGGTTTTGAGCTCTTGAATGTTGTCAAGAATTATAGACCAATGGGTTGATCCAGCGTATCTAGTTTCAGACGAATCTTGGTGCAGGTGTCCCTCAGCCCCCAAACTTGAAATCACATTATCGGTTTGGGGCTGAGAAACAATGGGAGCCTCTACGCGTTGAATGGCGGAGCTTCGCGAGTCCATCATTTGCATCACCAACTTCTCAATTTCCAATAGTTTCTCTTGCGGCGCAACCCGACCTGCACTATTCTTTTGTGGTGCCCCTGAGCGAAAATCATAAGTGCAGGCGGCTTCATCATTTCGTCTTACACATTTCTCACATGGACGACCACGGTCACACTTCAATTTCCGAGAGCCGCAGGGTGCACAGGACAGCTTTGGCCGACTGCGTTTGATACCGTTTCTGGGGCTCCTGTGGTGGGGCCCGCCTTCAGCGCGAAACTGTCCAATATAGGATGAAATGTGTGCCATTTCCACGGTATTGTTTGTGGTGGAAAGGAGGATTAATGGTGCTCGGAGTTAAGCACGAGTCGTTGGAACTAAACACGGGTTGGTTGTTGCTACCTAATAGAGCTAATCCCCTTTTGGCAAGTCTCTCGGCCGGCTTCATACCAGGTTAGGATTCTAAAACCCGAAATATCAATCACTGATGGAATATGACAATTTAGTGCACGATATTTGCTCTATGTCGTCACGTCCCTACAGCTAATAGTTACCAATGGCTATGATGATGGGGCGTCGTTCCAGTAGAATTTCTCGGCCGATATCCCCGAGTGGATGTCCCGGACGTAACGCAGTATAGCCGCAATGGCATTTAATCAGTCTTTCAATAGATTCGAGGAAATTCTATAAATATCAACTATTCGCCGCTGAATTAGCAAACTTGGAGTTAAGCAGTAACTGTCCATTTGCCGCATCACAGACACCAATTCAGTTTACTAGCATCGATAAAACACCGTCAAAATGAGCAGCATCCCAATTATCCTCATCACAGGTGCAAATACTGGCATTGGTTTTGAAACCATAAAGGCTTTATTAGGCTCGCCAGCTACGTACACTGTTCTCCTCGGTGGTCGATCTATCCAGAAGGCAGAAGGCGCAGTGAAACTCGCCAAATCCCAGTTTCCCAATTCCAAAACAAGCTTGTCCGCAATCCAAGTTGACATCGAAGATGACGCCTCTATCTCAAAGGCCTTTGATGATGTCTCTACCAAACACGGACGACTTGATGTTCTTATTAATAACGCTGGTACGACCTCCACTGGTCTACACATCTGTTCAGGCTAACACTTTCCAGGGGCGCAGTTCGATTTTGAAGTTCAATCCGGCCATATGAGCATGAGAGAAGCCTGGAATAAGTCCTGGAACGTCAATACGACCGGGACTCAGATTATGACGCACACTTTTGTCCCCCTTCTATTGAAATCCTCCAATCCACGACTCTTGTTTGTCACCAGTGGCACATCCACACTCACCGAGACCGAAGATCACAAGATCTGGGTAAACACCGTCCCAGCCAAAGGCTGGCCTAAGCAAGCAATTGCGTTCCCGGCTTACCGCAGCAGCAAGACGGGCATGAACATGATGATGCGGGAGTGGGCAAAGGTCCTCACAGAGGACGGGGTGAAAGTCTGGTGCATTTCCCCTGGATTTCTGGCGACGGGACTTGGTGCTGGGCAAGAGGCAAATAAGAACATGGGTGCGGGAGACCCGGCAATTGGAGGGAACTTCATTAAGGATGTCGTTGAGGGGAAGCGGGATCGGGATTCGGGGAAGGTTATACGCCCGGGCAGTATTCAGCCTTGGTGATGACGAGTAGTTTTCAGATAGGATGCATATATTTCGTCAGGTAGAACTGTTAGATAGTCAATTTCTCCCACTCAAGTATCTTAATTTTAAGATTCCGCCATGTGACTAATATGTACGGTTAATATGCCCAAAGTTGACATCAATCTCCCCCCAAAATAATTCATAGGACTATATGTAATTATTGAAGAACCATCTTTTCTTCAAGTTCAAACATTCATCCTAACCACGGACCTATTCCGCCAACGACCGGTCTGCCATCTGTTTCCACACTGATTTATCACTCCTCGTCGGCCAAACTCCGTTCCTGCCAGGCTCCAGGATACCCATAGGATCTATGACATCCTTGATTTCCGTATTAATCCTGGCAATGGTATTGTTTGTGAGATCTCGGGCTGCAGAGGCTTGATCCATTAGCGCCCCATACGTCCAGTATTCCATCCACCCGTTCTCTGCACAATCATTCATCAGCTGCAAGATAAGCTTATGGACCTTTCTTCGTGAATCCGCATCGTAGGTCTCGTACACTATATAGATAATGTGGTGCATTTGGCGTGTATCAATTGTGAATGTGCCCATAAAATCGAATCCGGCCTCTTGGATACGCTTCTTGGTAACAGAGTACTGCGTGTTAGCCATGTCGCCGGAGATGTTAGACGTCAGCTGGAAACATATGTGGGAGCCGTTGGGGATCCATTTTGTCCAGGCTATCTCATGTGTGGTGGGGTTACCCCTTAGTTGTTTAGAACGGGCAAATAGGAGTGAGTTTTCCTGCTGCGTGTTCTCCGAGAAATAAAAGCTTGCCCCTTCAATTTGGCTAAATACCTCCTTGATTATTTGCCACAGGGCGTTGCGGATGTGTTCCGGTCCACGTACTGCGCCGTAAAAATTCCAACGCCCGGAATTAAAATCCTTCGTAACGCCATCGAGGTATGCATCACCGAGGGGAGTATTTGATGTTGCGTATGACGACTTTGGCCCTAGTATAGCCGCGTCCAAGAGCACATGTCGAAGGCTGGGGTTGCTCTGGATAATCATTGCTTGGCGGAGTTCTCGAGTGATATCAATGATTTGACTGAGGTCATTGTCTTTCGGAAAGGTAATCTGATATGGCTGGCAGCCGCCGAGCTTTGGGGTGATCTACAATATCTCAGTATCTGATCTCTATTATCTTTCTTCATTAATAATGTCCAGTGGCTTACACAAATGGCCTGCACGTGTTAGTAGTCGTCATATACACTTTTGGGCGCCAGTTACATTACTTACCAATTTCACGGTTATCCCCAGACCGCCTTCAGGGAGAAGGTTATTGCTCAATTCGTTCGACCTAAAATTTAGAGTCTTGCGCTTGTCAGCTGGATTTTCAATAATAGGTCGCAAATCCACGAACCTGCTTCTCTTTGGTTTCTGGCTGTTCAGCTTGAGAATTTCCATCTGATGCCTGCTGAACGCTAGATAATTGTATACTCCCCGTTTTGAGGATATCTCCATTGGGTAGGATGACTTCCTTGCCACAGTGAAGCTTAAGCGTGCTATCTTCCACTATATTTCCCAATGCTAACCCTCCCATATATAAAGGTAAGTCTATCTCGAACTTTTGGTCTAGGTTATTGTCCTGAAGGTACCAGTAAATATTTGAATAGGTAGCTCCAGGCTCCACTACAACATAGGATCTCAATTCATTTACCCCAAGGACCTTGTTCATGTAGCAACCAAAGTCCAAACCAATGCTACCAGGAACTCGAGGTATAGCGGCTCTATAGTCGACTTCACTCACGCCGCTGAAAGACCAGACTGGTATCTCAAAGGTATTGCACAAACGTACAATTTCTTGTGCCTCTGACTCTTTGCGAGGCCTGACGACGGCAGAGAGGAGTAGCTGATCTCTGTCAGAGTTATTCAGATTAAGCATATCAAGCGCTTTCAGTAGCTTCTTGTATGTTTCCTCGGCCTTGGTAATTATTTTCACGTTGTCAACACCACATATGTTCTCCGCTTGGACAATGTAATCGTCAAACTTCTTGGTACTAGTTCCTGGCGGCAGGACAAGTGGAATTCCAGGATTAGACGGGCTGCGACTGACAATAGGAGCCGCCTTTCGTATCGGAATCGCCGAAGCCTGGGTCTGAAGGTAAGATTTTAGCTTCTCGGCGCGGTCCATGTACTCGGCGGCCTTGTTTTGCATTATCCTCTTGCTTTCAGGGTTTTTCTCGAATTTGATGGCAAGCATAAATAATTCAAGGCAGATGTAGTACTGCTTATATGCCTTCTCGTAGTCCTTTGCGTTGTCTAGAGCAATAGCTTCTTTCACGGCATTGATAGCCTTCCCGAGAAAGTCGGCATTGCCCGATCTAGAATTATTTGTTGCAGGCAGATTACTGGAGTCGCGCTTGCTTTCGTCTTTGGCCTTTGTTGGCGGGGGGATCCAATTTTCAATACCACTGTACTGCTCTTCTGTCAAAGGTGTCCCCAAAACACTTCCTCCCCACACCCGACCGCCATCATTATAAAAGTCGCCCTCTCCAACAACACTTCCTTCATAAATAGTTGACCTGCGACCGTCAATGACAGTGCTGGCGCTAGTGAATACCGAATTTGCAGCCCGGGCCATGCTCTGCAGCCCTGAAACCACCTTTCCGCTTTCGTTGTCTACTTGAGAAGGATCAGAGCCCGAATTTTTTATTCCTTGGAGTGCCGTGTCAGCTCGTTGGCTAATGAGCTTGATCAAATCTCCAAGACTGGCAAGGGAAGTATCTAGACTTTGCAGCGAAGCGTTTCCCTGGATATGTAAACATCTAGTCATAGTCAGAGACAGCCGCATACGTAACAAAACACAATAATGTATTAAAATGGCCCTTACAAGCTGATCATTTGCAGCCCTCCTTGCATTGCAATATGGTGGGAATTGATGCGGTGCTGGTATGCGGTGATATCAGCCATAGACAAAGACAGCTTAGCAGCTTTTGTCGGCTTGCTCAAAATGCCCTGCCCAAAGAACCCGCCCTTTTTCACATTTGTCAAGGCTTTTTCTAGCATCTCAAGCGTTGATTTACTATTGTCCAGGTTCTCAGTGACACTGGTCCACAGCGCAGCATCTGGACCAGAATAAGCCATGAGAACCGTGGTGTTCTGCTTCCATGTCTTTTCAATCGCGTTCAGCGTGCCTGAAAACCCAACAAGTTCCTGGTGAAGACCAGAAACGTTTGTGTCAACATTCCGAACACTGTCAGTGATTGTGTATACAGCAGCAGCTACCTGGTTTCCTGTTGGTTAGTCTACAGGACGCAATACGGGAAGCGCCACGGGTACCTTGACACAAAACACAGCGAGGCTCGCAGAGCTAGCTGCTATTGATATTGGATCCATTCTGCTTCGATCCAAATTTGTAAATTCCAATTTGCAAGTTTAACAAAACAAAGTAGCGTGTGACAGTAAATATGGAGTCGGGAGAGCGACAATAAAGTAGAGGCCGGGGGGGCGCCAAGAAAGCTTGTGTGGCTGTGGCTGTGGAAGGTTGCAGTGGGGCTGAGTACAGTAAGAGCGAACAGTCTGCCTCGAGACCCCACACAGACCCTCAATTATACCAAAGTGGGCATGGCATACGGGTATTCAGCCGCCAGATTGATCACATCAAACTTCCTGTTTAGCGCACCGATGATTAATAGTACAGGCGATCGGTCTATTACGATAAGCCCGCAAGGGATAGCGAATAGCCCAGTACGAAATAGCCTGCATATCTTGAAATAATACGCTGGAACGGTACTCATAGAATCATTGTCCCTTAAGCTTCTCCCAGTTATATAGTCGCCATTCTTATTACATTGCTAAGTTTTTAAGAAGGGCATTTCCCCGCTCATACGTCCTTCTCCCCTGCACTTTCGCCAGGCTCATCCCCAAAGCGAAACATACCCCAACTAATGCTCCCCTCACACAACGTCCACAGCCTAACCCCCTTGTCCTTACCAGCCGCCCCAGCCCCCACAAACACTGGTAGCAAATGCTCAAAACTAGGGTGCGCCTTCCTCGCGTCGCCCCTCTTTAGCAATTCCCCCATCTTCTCCTTCCTCACTGACGGGTCCGCCTCCACAGCTCCCTTCAGCGCCTCATCAAACGCCACAGCGTAGTTGAGCGGCGTCGATGAGCCACGGCTCGTAAAGAAATCCCGAAGATTGTGGACGGCCTGGCCAGAGACGATGATTAGGACTCCTTCGTCGCGGAGGGGCGCTAGCGCCTCGCCAAGCGCGTAATGTGCGTCTCCGGAGTCAGATCCAAAAAGAGAGAGCTGGACGATGGGAACGGAGAGAGGGTTGGTGTCTGGGTTGAAGAGAATGGAGAACGGCACCCACACTCCGTGGTCGAGCCCTCTTGTGGCGGGTTGGGCGGAAATACCTGCTTCGGTGAGGAGGCGAAGGGCGGAATGGGCGAGCTGGGGTGAGCCGGTGTGCGGGAAGGCGGCGCTGTAATAGTGAGAGGGAAACCCGCCGAAGTCATATATGAGTGGGGTGGAGGGCGCTGCTCCTCAGCGAAGACGTGACCACGACGGCGGGTAAGGACACCGTAGACACCACCCATGGCGGACTCTGGAACTTGAATCTCGCACAAGAAGACGGGCTCGAGGAGACCGGGCTCGGCAAGAAGGGTGGAGGCGAGCAGGACACGACGGGCAGTTGGGATGATTTGACCACCACCGCGATGGATGGCATCGGCGTGGAGGATGGTAGTGGCGGTGCCTTCCCAATGGGCAGAGAGGACGAGGACGGCTTTAGGTTTTATGGTGGTGGTTATCTTGCGACCGAGGGAGGCCAGCTGGCTGTAGGCGGGGTGAGACGTCTCGTACATGATGTTTGGCTAGGGTTTGTTAGTTGGTGTTGGTGCGAACTGTAGGAGCAGTTCGGGGTACTGATAGGACGAGGATTAGGAACAGAATATTAAATATATACGTACGCCTCCATGGCTCACAAAGTACACGGGGGTTCTTGTTGCGGTAGACATGCTGCGAGTCTTCAATGTTGAACCAAACTGCTTCACTCCAACGGCAGGAATAACAGCCCAGAAGTTTCTAAATATGATTGCAAGCGCCAGACCTGTGACTGTGAAGAAAGCCGATAGAAAATATGTGCGGCTAAGAAACATCTGCTACCATTGAGTCCGTGAGTAATGCGTGGAGCATGAGTAGAATCCTACCCTGTGGTGGGAGTATAACTTTTATATGAGAAGTGAGAAGTAAGTCATGACGACGGTGGAGGGGCAAGGCTGACAAAATGAAGGATTGGGAAAGTAGCGAATTGGTCATATATGGGGCATGGTTGGTCAGATATGTCGTAAAGTCAGCTAATCCCAAAAAAGCACAAACGCCTCGGTTCGTTCGGGATATCAAAGTTACACCAACGGCTTACGGTTTGCGGCTTACGGCTCCACCGCAATTCCCAGAGCACCGGGATCCCGAAGATAGTCCAACTACAGCGACGATACAATATTTGATTTAGGCTTCTATGGTCTGATATGCCCCTACGCATTGCTTCCGACGTAAATCCAAATTGTCTCTCTTTATCCTCTGGGGAACTACCTATTCTTGGGCAACAATTACCTTGGTTCGTCGCATAGCTGAGCTACGTGGCCCGATGCGGCAGCGGTAGAGTAACCATGCGGCGGTGAGAATTATGGTCGCAAGGCTGACGCACAGTGCCTGATTCCAGGAACTATGCTGTGGCGTTTGATTTTCTTCCATTGTCCGTCCAAGTCACTGAGCTGGTCCCTCTTCCAGGTCCGGAATCCAAACGTGTAGATAGTCCTCGAAATCATCAATCTCCTTGGGAGCAGCCGAGTGTTTGAGTCCGCTAGTTCCAGGTTAGCTTTACCGTCTCCCCCAATAGTAGGCAGAAAACTTACGGGTAGATCTTCAAGTCAACCTTCCATCCCAGCTCCGACATCTTTGCAGCCGTCATTCTCCCCCACTCTGTCAACACAAGCGGGTCCTGGTCGCCATGGCCCATGAAAATATCGGTATCCTTGTTCGGGTTGCCCTCTGGGACAAGGTCCTTGAATTTGTTCTTCAAGAGCATGTAGCCAGATAGTGCAACGATTCCGCCGAGCTTGTGTTCGCAGGTAGCGCCGGAGAGCAGGGACATCGCACCGCCCTGGGAGAAGCCGCCGATAATGATGCGCTCGGAGGAGATACCGGCAGCGATTTCGGCGTCGATAAGTCGATGCACTGTGGTGCGCGAGCGCATGATGCCAGCCTCGTCCTCCTCGGTGGAGAAGTCGTCAATCGCTTTCTACAGACGGTTAGCCAACAGTCTAGCCTCTGAACAAAGGCTATCACGCATAAGCCACAAACGGACAGTGGTGTTGCGGGCCCTTACAATGTCGTACCATCCCGGCATGCGCATTCCGCCGTTCTAATTCGTTAGCTTTCATACGCAAGTACCCGGTTGGGCAGGCGGCTACTCACAAGTGTGATTGGAATGGACGGAGCGTTGGGGAAGATGAATTTGGTCTCAGTGAACTTTTGGCGACGACGCCAGTTCACAGCCAGATCGATCCACCCAGCGCCTTGATCACCGAGGCCGTGGAGGAAGATGACAGTAGCAGTGTGCCTGTTCATCGCCGGGACGGCGAGTGGAGCAGACATCTTTTCGCTGCGTCAAAGTCGATACGATTCAATATTATGCTGTTGGGGTATTAAAGACCATGCATAGAGACGTTGAAGGTGAAAACGGTGGTCAATGGTGATGGCCGACAAACGACGGGGAGTTGAGAAGATAAGAGTAAATATACGAGATGCCCCTCGTCAATTCCCATTTACATCGCGGCCTAAAGGACGAGGGACAGAAGTGAGCTGATTGGCAGTTACGGGTTAACCACGGGCCGACTTGTCGATTGACCATTTGGATCTACTTAAACCGTTTTTGGATGACACAACCAAAATTTCATATTTCACCTTTCACATTTTGGATTAGCACGTGATATGATCAACTGACTTACTAAGCATGGAAGTAGCCTAGTCTTATAAGCCAAGACCGCATCAATATTGTTCCGATGTCAGTCCCACCCTCTGAGATGAGACCCTGAAGGCATCGGCGCCGACTGTACTTCTCCACAACGACGACGATAACAAAGGAAAGTAACGTTGAACCGGTGCTTATTATACTGCCGATGTGTTCCTTCGCCGAACTTCTATGAATATATTATATACTCCTCTTTCATTCTCTCGCTAGAGTCAACTGAACGCACCTTCCCCCGCACAGGGACAACAGAACTGTGTAAACAAACCACAGCCATGGCAGCAACCGCGGCCTCCCGGTCCCCCTCACCAACGCCGAGCAAACTCCCACCTGTCCCCGTCTCGCCCACCTATTCATACGCCTCAACAGCAAACCCCATCTCGGCCTACAACCTCCCCGCTCCCCC
>JPJR01000578.1:0-44061 GCA_000750675.1 Pseudogymnoascus sp. VKM F-3808
ACTAAAGTGAGACCCGCCAGCAGCGCTAAACCCCCGCATTTCTCCGCTTCCCCATCCTTTGGTCCTAATATCCCAATATTCCAATATTCCAAGTCTGGAGCTGGAGCTGGAGTGGGCTGTTCTTACGAGCTGTGAATGGTTGGCAGTCTGTTATCATGGGTGGTCTGGATCCTAAAGGAAGCGGGCGGTGGGTGGTAGCGATAGTAATTGGGCGCGATGGTTGGTTGTCTAGTGGTTTACGGTAGGATGGTAGCTGTGTTGGCAAAGCGGCAGAGAACAGTAAAATGACAGATAAATAGGCAGGTTTAGGATTAGTGTAGAGGGAAGAAGGGAAGAATGGCGGGGTAGTATGGGGAAGCAGCAGTTTGATGGCAGAGGTGTCAATTTCGTTGACACGAATAAGGCGAGTAAGGCTACAGTAGTGCGTCTAGTATGGTGTAGTGTGTTGTAGCGTCTCTCCAAGTGCGGTGATGTGGCGTGGCGGCGTGGCCGTGCACGGTTAGGGGAAAGGCGTATCCCCTCGTCGCGATGCTCTCTACCCCTTCGCAATCCCCCTATTGGGAAGGAAAGTACAGCGAGACCAACAATGAAGTCGAAACTGACAAGGAAAGAACGACTAAGCTATGAGATGGGTCGCTCCTATCAGTCTAGAGGATTTTACTAGTTTGTCTGCCTCCAACAATCTCCACAGTCTCCATCCGGGGTTTACTAGCTAGCACAGTATGATACATACTCTACTACACCTCGACAACGCCTACCTTCCTCCTCCACTCTCTAGTTCTCTCCTCTTCACTACCCTGTAAAGATAATATGATGCATACTCCCTGCAAGATGCATACTCCTTGTAGGTTGTCACCATCCCGTCATCCTCCGTCGTCGTTGTCGTCCTTTCCGGTTCATACTTCACTAGTGGAGATACGTTAGCACTCAAGACAAGCCTCTCCAAGCACCTAGCTCAAATCCACACCACTGTTCCCACCGCGCTCATCTTCCTATGCTTCAAAATTATATTATTAAACGGCGACTAATTGGCCATTCACTATTCTCACTGCCCTCACTGCCTGCCCTCGCTGCCACGCGAGCGGGGAAATCTCTCGATCCAGCTACCCATAACCGGTTGACCTTGCGAACCCCGCGCTACTTCCCCTCCTTCTGGCCGTTTTGAGTCGTGGGAACCATTCAAGAAGGGCCACCTTGCTGGGGTTAATCCCAGCAAATCGATTAAACAAAGCCTCGGGACCGAGGTTCTAGTTTCTATTAGCTTGGGTGGCGGGACTGGGGT
The DNA here is from genome assembly GCA_000750675.1 of Pseudogymnoascus sp. VKM F-3808. Lineage (NCBI taxonomy): Eukaryota > Fungi > Ascomycota > Leotiomycetes > Thelebolales > Thelebolaceae > Pseudogymnoascus > Pseudogymnoascus sp. VKM F-3808. Next base: position 1,283 of record JPJR01000578.1, read on the forward strand.
ATGGGGTAGTTTGATGGTCCGGCCGGGGTCCGTAGAGAAGGACCGGGAATTGTGTTTCAAAATGTAACCCTGTGCTGTATAGTATACTTTACAGTAGCTGGGAAGATGCAGGGCAAGGTGAGTGAATACAACTATGGTAGAGTGCATGACGGCACAACCCGGCGGAAATAACTGCAGACCGCACTGCACCACCACATCGCCATCCACACCGCACCAGGGACGCGTGCACACATGGATGTGCCGTGCTGGTTTGCACGCGGTTGGTGATTGACCTAATTCTTATCTAGATATATTGCGTCGATCGCTAGACCGAGGTTGGGAGGTTAATAATAGCCTGACGTGGCCAACACGGTCAAACTTGGTCTTGGCTCATTGACTGTTGGCTTGTAACATGGTCTAGGCGGGCAAAGGATGATAGGCAGTATTTCCAGGGCGGCGCAGGTTCGGGCTGGAACGTGGTGTTGGGATGTCGTGCCAGGACCTGTTGCTGCGTCAAGCTGAATGGATTGATTTCATCAACGAAAGGGATACCGAGGCATGAAGAATAGGATTCATAGGATGGGTTGGAGATGAATGGTATTGGACAGTGGCCTGCGTTTCATGGAGACGCAAACAACTCCCGACCTTGTTCGTTACGCCTTATACGAATTAATCCCGCGTCAACGTAGAGGCGCCAGATCGTCAAGAGGGGTGTAAATCTATATCCCTTGGCTGGCTTGAAGTTGATATTCTTGGCTGCGTTGAGTTGATATTACACCAGCCTAGGGTTGTAAGATTGCAGATACACCGAGGCATAAGGATAGATGAGAAGAGAAAGATGGATTGGCGACGAGTAGAGTTGGGGCAACGGAAGTCCGTCTGATCGAAGCCTGAGCAAGCCGTCTATACTTCGGTTCTATCTAATCCCATCACACTGCACTGTCTTGCCAATATTTGGGTATCATATCATACCCCCTTTATCTTCGGGAACTCTAGGAATCATAACGCCTTTTACCTTGGCAGTGTTCCAATACCACATCACCCCCTTATGGCCGTGGGAACTCAATGGACGAACTCACATAATGAAACCCAAGGAGCCAGAAGCGCGCATTCATTGTTACCAGGTGTCAGCATTTGTTCCAAGGATTATCACAATCACGTAGCATATACACGCACATGCACAGAGGCAGTAATATCCCCTGAATTGTTCTCTCATATATATTCTCTCCTCCCAGTATAGAGCTAATCTCAATCAAATCCATCCATGCGCCGGCTACAGCCCCGCGCGCGCGTGCCAACCCCTATAGGCGCAAACCAGCTCAACAGACGCCGCAGCTCAGAAAAATGCGCTTAGCCAACTACCCATCCGGTGGCCTCTCTCCATTCACGCGCTCAAACAGCAGCAACCCAGGTGCTGGCCTCAGTAACAACGATGCTCAGCAAAATATTTGCACTTCCCCTTGCGCATGCATACTACCCCACCACAACCACCGCGCCTCGCACACACGCTCGAACCGTAGCTGCATAATCTATAACCCACAGTGCGTGCAGGCCGGCCAGTCAGATATCGTCGAACCTATGAGATAGCATGCGTGCGGGTCCACTCTCTCGCCGTGGCGATGGCGGCGGGCTCATCCTCCTTCCAGCGCTTGGCGACGTCAGGGGCGAGTGGGTCGTCGGGGTTTGGGGCACCGAGAAGAGCCTGGATGGAGAGGAGGATGGTGCGGATTTGGAGGGCTGGGGACCAGTTGCCTTTTGTAGGCGTTAGTATTTTGGTATATGGAGGGGTATATGCGGGGTAGGGTGGTGAGGGTATGAGAGACTGACTCTTCAGTACGTCAAGGCAGATGCGGCCGAGCTTGTCGATGTTGGGGTGATAGATCTTCGTGAGGAAGCGGATCTTTGGGGGGGTCATTGGGTAGTCATCTGGGAGGAAGAGTTCGAGGTTGAAGACGCCACCTGAGGTGTGTTAGTATGGCTCAAAGGCCGAGTAGACAGCAGCATCAGGGCGTAACGTACCCTCATATGGTGATTGTGTAGGCCCGTGGATCTTGACATCGAAGTAACGCAGGTTGTCGTCGTGGGGGATGGCGCTGATTCCTGGAACACTGTATGGGACGTCAGGCTGTGGAGTCGAACATGCGCGGGGTGATGGCTTACGGTTCTGCCATCAGCCGCTCGGTCTCCTTGATGATCCGCTTTGGTAATGCGGCCATCTTGTAGTTTGCCGTGATATACCACTCTGGGACGTCGTTTCAAGAGGTGATAGGAGGATTCAGTGAGGCTTTCGTGTCTCACTGCGCGTACCCTATCGGTTCCGGGGGTGGAGGGGTAGTGGGGTGGTTGATAGCGTGATAGTCGGTGCTGGTTTCGTAGATAAAGCTGTGACAGGTGAGCTTGAGAAGAACAGTGTATAAGAGCAATTTACTCACAAACAAAATATTATTTCCTAGAAAATTGTCGCTGTGACGTATATGTAAGCCTTGAGGTCTTTGTTAAATTATGCGGGACTGCGGTCAACCCCGTCGCCGATATGGCAATATCCCTCGTCAATCTGGCGCTAGTCTACTTATGGCTTATTGGATGGTCGGGAGCTCGATCATGGAGGATGGTTCACGACGTCAATCGTTACCACTTTATGTCCCAGCACACAAATTCAAAAGACACTCGAATGATATACAACCTCTGAGATAATGCATTGCCATACATGTTAGCTTGCGCCCAGATCTGACTACGGCGCAACGCCAGGCAATGCGCTTTGGGGTACCCGCGAACGCAGTTGGGGAGTGGCCAGCATCGTGAGCTTCCGCCCTATGGCTGGGGACGCATGAAGACGCGGAGTGATGGAGAAAATTCGCGAAGAGAAGGGCATCAAGTCGGCGTACGACAGCAGTACATTTGATGCCAATGTCTCGATCCATGTCCAAAAGGCCGCCACGGACATTGGCTCCGCGACCATCTCGCCTTCTGGACGGGATGTAGCTATTGCTTCGTGAGTGTTCTCCGTCCAGACATACTAGCCATATTCTGATCAGCATTGCAGGAAAACCGGTCTTGACATCATCGACCTCGACTCGCCGTTGAATCCTCCCCGACACCTCCGACATGGCACATCATGGAACATCGCCGACGTACAGTGGTCGCCCTTCGCCGCCCGCGACTACTGGGTCGCCTGCACCGCGAACCAGAAGGCGCTGGTATGGAACCTTGCCATGCAAGAGGATACGCGACAGGGCGCCATCGAGCACACGCTGCACGCGCACACCCGCGCTATCACCGACATCAACTTCTCAGCACATCACCCCGATATCCTGGCGACGTGCGCGGTGGACGGATATGTCAATGCGTGGGATCTACGGAGGCCGCGCCGGCCGGCGTTGACATTTGTGGATTGGGATGCGGGCGCGACACAGGTGAAATGGAATCGACAGGAGGGGCATATACTGGCGTCATCGCATGACCGATGGCTGCGGATCTGGGACGATAGGCATGGGGCATACCCGCTGAAGTCGATTGAGGCGCATAGCTCGAAGATCTACGGTGTGGACTGGAACCGAGTCTCTGCAACCCAGATTGTTACGTGTTCGTTGGACAAGAGTATCAAGTTCTGGGACACGGCAGCGGAAGAGTCTATCCCCGAACGAGTCATTCGGACGTCGTTTCCGGTTTGGCGTGCGAGACATACACCGTTTGGCTGGGGCCTTCTTGCGATGCCGCAGAATGCCCCGGGAAACTTGTATTTGTATGACCGACGGAAGGAGGGAGTGGAGTCGGATACAATGGCCCCTGCGGCAGCAGTATTTAATCACGGCGAGCGACAGGTAAAGGAATTTCTATGGAGATCGCGGGGCACTATTAATGAGGATGGAATGGACAACCGCGAATTCCAGTTGGTGTCTTGGGGAGATGATAAAGAGTTGAAACTACAGCGAGTGGCGAATTCTCTGCTGGAGAACGTAGGATACGTCAAGGGGAGCCAGATGACGAAGAAGCTCAATGTCACTCGCAAAGGTGCCATATACAAAACCTTTAGAAATGTGGAGCGAGCAGAGATGGAGAAGAAGTCTGCTACGATCAAGGCGCCTCGGCTGTTAAGCAGCAGCCATGACAAAGAGAACTCATACAGTGTTCTCAGCGACGAGATTAAGAAAATGTCCCCAACTAAAAGGTTCCGGGCCAGGATGGGCGTCAATGGATCGACCATGAGAGGCAAGCCGATGAATTCTGAGCGCCGGAGCCAGATCAATTGGATGAGCGGTATCAAGTTTAGTGCCAATGGCGGTGGCGATGATGAGGATGGGCAGGGCAAGATTCCTGCTCGAAGGCTGTCTGTCATCAGCCCCAATTTCGATATGGAAGGCGATTGGGACACGCCAGAATCGCTCCACGACGAGATTATCCGTGTGCACCAGCAGTACAGCAAGGTCACATTCAACGATGTTAATATGGACACACGCTCCGTTACAGCGTCAATGAATGGGCCATGGGGCAAGGACGGAGAGTCGGTCTTCATAAAGGCCACTATTCAGTTTCCAGACCAGTACCCCGGTCCCACAATACCCACGTTCAATATTGGGAAGTCATCTTTAATATCCGACGAGACCAACGAGCGGATTTCACAAGAGGTGCAACAGATCGCTGCTGGATTTGTTGGGCGTCACCGTGGCTGTCTTGAGGCTGCGCTTTGCTACTTGCTTGGAGAAGTCAACTTGGAAGAGAGCACGCAATGGCTCAAGGGAGCTGACGATGTTGATAATCTTGACGGTATCGCAGATGTCAGCTCTAGCGACGAAGATGATGATGACATACCAGCGACCAATTCGGCGATGATGTCTCAAGAATTGGATCCAACCTCAACAGAGGGGATTCTCGTTGCGAGTCGGCGTCACGCTAACGTGCCACTCCCGAGACTTTCAGGTGCTCGGTTCTCTAATGATGGCAAGCTCATTTGCTTCTTTCCGCCGAAGGAAGAGAGGTTCAAATCCCTTCTTGGCTCTGTTACACTTGACAAGTCCAGGGTTAAGGACGGGCCTTCCTTCAATACGTTTTCTCGCCTTGCGACTGAGTCGCTTCCACCGAGGAGCAAGTTCGCGTCCCTCAATGAAGAGGAAGATTTTGAGTCCGATTCGTCGCAAGGCTCCGGAAGCGAGTCCTCGAGCGATTCGGACTCTTCGCAGTTCCAAGTCAGCGTCGCATTCGATTTCTGGCGCAAGATTCATGGCACGAGCTATCGGAAGGGGCTGTCAACTAATCGATCCAATAAATCGAGTGGGGCCGGGACTGGCACTGGTACTGGTACCGGAACGCTGAGTAAGGGGCGGCTTTCGAAGCCTAAAAACACGATTGCGATGTACGATGTACGCGATTATTTACCAGGGAAGCTTGAGCTGGCTCAGGAGTATGCCGTGTTTGGCGAAGGGACAGATGTGTGCAACCACAACGCGATGATTGCGATGAAATATGGCCACCAGGAGCGTGCAGATCTCTGGACATATGCGGGCATGTTGTTGCAGCATGAAGTCCCTCTGGAGATTCTGGACCAGTCGCATCGCAAGGAGCCTATTCTTGTTATCGCGCGGGATATGATCAAACACTGTAGGCGCGACAGCCAGTATGACAGCGGCGTCGACATGCTTTTCGACCAAAAGAACTCTGCCATATCTGGGAGGGTAAAGTGGGGATACAGCCCTCTCGCCAAAAGTTTGATTGATGACCTCTTTGATCATTTTGAGAAGTTGGTTGATATACAGATGCTAGCGATGCTATCTTGTGTCTTTAGCGAACCATCCGCTATTAACCCGTTGCCAAACACTGAGGTACGACTTACACAGCCACAGACACCACTGTCCATGAAGACGCCGGCGTTCTCCTTGGACTACTTTCCGTCTGATATCGCCGTGTGGAGTGCCTATCAGAAGACCCCGTACAGTTCCATACCATCTACGCCAAGGGCAGCTCTCACTCCATTTTATGGGTCCCTCGGATCGTCGAATGGGCCGTGGGGCAGTGATCCCGCGTCTGCGTCCTTCTCCTGTGGCGAAACACCGCCACTGAGATCCACAGGGGGCAGCTTGGAGAGGTTAAATGAGAAGCTGCGGTTGCAATCTCAAAGCTTGTCGACCTCCCCGGATGACAGGCGGTTACTTCAGCGTGCCAATTCTGGCCTTGCAGCCAGCTTTGCTTCGAATCTGAAGAACCCTTTCTACAATACAGGGTCCTCATCCCCCCCGAATCGCAAGCGCCCCAGTCCGGTGGAGAGTATGATCAGTACCCTAACACCTAGCGCCGTGACGTGGGGTAACACCACATATCTCGAAAGCGTCCGAGAGAAATCCCCATATGCCAAGTCGTCGTATTCCGATGATGAAGACTCTACTGTGAATGAAACACTGGTTCCGGTGACCGGCATCAGCGTCACAATGCATAATCAGAGCGCCTTCGATGATGAGGGCTGCATGTCGACGCCGCTGCTCGAGTTTGAGCATACAGCTGTATTTAAAAAATACCGCACGCTGTATGCCGAAATGCTTTTCGCTTGGTCTCTTCCCTTCACACGGTTGGAGATACTCAAATTCGACTCTCTGCCTGAGTATTTCACTCCTGGCCCTCCTTCACCACCATTCTCAAAACCACACGCTGCGTCAGTTCATTCAGTTGACCATGACATACCTCCTTCACCAATACTCCTCGGCAAGCAGGATACCCATCAACCCGTCACAGACCGCGGCCTCTCCGTCACGGCATACTGCCTCAAGCATGAGCACCGCCTCGAGCCGCTCACCTCCTCTTCAACCTCCAGTCTAGGTGGCGCAGTCGGTCGCTGCGAGCGCTGCAAGATGACGAAACGGCAGTTGAAGTGCGTCATCTGCATCGAACCCATCACGGGCGACTATGCCGCCTGTCTGTCCTGCGGCTGCGCATCGCACCAAATTTGTCTCGACGCATATCTCTCGTCATGGGACGATGATGAAGCAACAAAAGACGAGATGACGTGCGCCGGTGGCTGTGACTGCGACTGCACGCGCCGAGCTGGAATGGGAGTTGTGGAGAGCTGGGAAGTGATGATGGGCGCGCTAGAGAAGATGCGTAAGAAGGAAGCAAAGCGGGCAAAGGGAAGGGAGGCGAAGGTACCGCCGCGCCGACTAACGGAGGAGTGGGATGATGGGAGCGATTGGGAGGGCGCGAGAGAGAATAAAGCGGAGGTGCCACCTGCGAAGACGCCATCGAGGGGTCCGATGGGACAGGCGATGGGGCAGGCGCAGCTGAATTACTCGACGCTGAGCCGGCGTCTAGGGCAGGTGAGGGCGGGGGATGGTTGGATGGGGGTTGGAAGCGGGTTGAGGAAGAAAGGAAGTGTGAGTAGTACTGAGAGGGGTGGGTAGAAGGTATGATATGACTCCAGGGCGTATTGGTTTAATGCATGGATGGGTTGGCGTTGCGATGGTTTGGGGGTAGCTGTACAGTATCATAATGCTTTATATAATGTAAGATTCCGCTATGTGCGGATTATTGGAACTTAAATAGAGGTTCTTACAAACTCAGCTTTGTTTTATTCAATTTATCACAATGAATTGTTATTTAAGTATACTGAAAATATAATTAATATTCTCAGCGCTCACGCACGTATGTGCTACAGCCTTACTCCTATAACTCAATAAAAAATAAATATCTACTTAATTTATAAGTAAGGATAGCAAAGTAATTACTACTTCTTCCATATCATTGAAAGGAATCGAACCCTGACGGTCGTAACGACCTAGCCCCAAAATAACCCTAACGACCACAAGGGATGGCCCGTGCGTTCCGCGTTGAACCACCCCACAACAACCCACAACAGCGTCCAATTTCCCAAACCAGGCGGTAGTCATAGTTCTCAATATGCCTCCTCAGCTCAACAATCGGCTCTCGTAGCTCAGTTGGTAGAGCGCGGCACTAGTAATGCCGAGGTCTACGGTTCAAATCCGTACGGGAGCACATCCATTGGCCGGGTGGTGTAGTTGGTTATCACGTTTCGTTAACATTTCTAATGTGCCGAAAAGGTCCTGGGATCGAACCCCAGCCTGGTCAATTCTTTTGCCGTTCTCAACGTCAACGCGACATTCCTGTGGAAGTTGATATTTTGATCGTTTTTTTATGTTAGGGTTGTCGGGGGCGAAAAGGATGGTGGGGGCGGGCGGAGGAAAGTGATTCGCTGGCCATGGTCGCCGATCGTTCCATGAGTCGCCAAGATATTTGTGACTGTTTGGTGCTGCATTGCGCATGCAGCTGTGTTCCCCGCAATCGGTGGGCGGTTCATCCGAGTCATATATGAGTTACGGTTTCCCTGGGAGAAACATGGAGAGGGATGTTTCTTGACTAGAAAGTACCTTGATATTCTATTCGAGAAACCCCCTATTGCTATACATCATGTCCTTCAGCGCGTCGTCAATCGTCGCCAGCACAAAGCTGAGCGCGCTCCTCGAAAAGCTCCACGCCCTGTCCTCAGCGCAAGAGAATTCCTATGGGCAATCCTTCTTCTACCTCTCACGTCTCGCTCGCTATATCATCTTCGGCGAAAGCTGGACTGCCGGCTCTGACGATCACATGCGCGATAAATTCGTGGCCCTCGAAGCTGACAAGTGCCAGTTCGTGTACCTGCTCGCGCGGAGCATGGGCGCGCTAAACATCGTCGAGGCTGGGACGAGCTTCGGAGTGTCAACAATGTATCTGGCGCTTGCGGTAGGACAAAATGTCGCACAGGCGAATGCGAAAGGCGGGATTGCGGCTACGGGGAAGGTGATTGGGACGGAGAAGGAACCGACGAAGGCGGCAAAGGCGAAGGAGTATTGGAAGGAAGCTGGGGAGGAGGTTGAACCATGGATTGAACTCCGGGAGGGTGATCTACTTGAGACTTTAAAGGTCGAGGAGGGCATGCCAGAGCAGATTGACATGCTGCTGCTCGATAGTAGGCTACCGCTTTGCTCACCTCGTTCATCTTATAGGGTATTTTATAACTTCACTAACACGTGCAAACAGTATGGACGCCATTGGCTCTCCCAACCCTCAAAATTATTCAGCCGAGACTGAGACGCGGAGCTGTTGTTATCACAGATAATGTTGTGATGGCAAAGATTCTGTACAAGGAATTTCTCACATATATTCGAGACCCTGAGAATGGGTTCAAGACCATGACAGTGCCTTACAGTGGTGGATTGGAAGTGTCTGTGTATTTGCCAGATACCGAATCAGAGTAAATCTCTGGTCTGAGCAATTATCAATGGCAAGACGGGTTCTCAGAGCTATGTAGTTTCGAAACAGACAATCATACATGAACGTTTACATCAAGCATTTTATTTGTGGTCGTGTGTTCTCAGCCTTGTGATCTACGCGGTTATGACTTCACAACCTCACAGCCTTGCAGGCTTGGTATGAGCCTCAGGATCATAACACCACAATTGGAAGGTATTGTACTCAAGAGGGCGTCGTCTGTTTGTCAGCTCCTCTCATAGCATAAATGAAGCCGAAGATCTCCATATTTGCGCCAGTATCAATCAACATCCCCAACCAGCCCACATTTCAAAAGCATGTCTGCACCATCCAAGATCACCGGAGGCTGTCTCTGCGGAGCTGTCAGATATGAAGTCAATTTTAAACCTGACCACGATTTCAAAAACAATGTAAGGCTTCCTCTACCCTCCTAACACCACCTCTAACGCCCTCCAGGCCTTTGTTTGCCTCTGCACCCAATGCCGCAAGCAATCCGGCGCGCTTGCCATGCACTTCTTTAATGTTACCCTCCCCTCATTCACCTGGACCTCGCCCAAACCCTCCGCCCGCTCTGACTATGAAATTATCCCTGGCAACCACCGTCATTTCTGCAGCACGTGCGGCTCCTTCGTCGCGTGGCAGGGCGACAACAATCCCACACCCGAAGGCGAGGGGCAACTTGAGATCTGCGCGGGGACTATTGATGAGGAGTTCCTAATCGGGAAGAAGGATGCTGATGGGGAGGTGGTGCCTGGGACGGGATGGGGCGAGGTGCTGTGTCACCCTGAGGGGAAGGTAACCTGGGCGCAGAACGATATTGGGAAGGTAACAGCGGGAATCTGCGGGACGAGGTATAAGTATGGGACCAGTGATGGGGTCAAATGTTAGTGATAATTTGGTAAGAAACTGGGGGCGACAGGTTTCTGCGTAGCAAATGCCGAAATACAAATTTTTGTCGATAGCGGCTTCTCATAATGCTTGATCTGTGTAGTGACTGAGTGAAAGGATCCCTCCCCCCACATTTTGCCTCTTATCGCTGATCTCCATGATACGGAGCGTCAGTGTGGGGTTTGCACGGGCCTAATCAACCCCGCGATCAGCCTTGTCTTGCCCTGGTGCCCCAAAATTAACAAACCGCTCTTAGTGATTATTATCCAAACTTTGTCGAAAGCGTAGCAACTTCTGCTGTAATTTTGGAAGTTTACAGTATCTACCGAGAAATGCGGTTACAACTCGTAGTCCCCGTGAAACCTGGCGACGGCAAAAACAAAGGCGACAGGGGCGTCGAAGAGCTCAATGGCCAGCTGTGGCATGTAACAGCGCCGCTCGATATCGACGATGCTCGCGACGTAAAATTCCACTGCATTTCATATGTATGGGGACAAGGCCGTGAAAAACCTGGCAGCTTCTTCGACAATGAGATAAGTATTTCCGACAAGACCCGGCCTGCCCTCATCGCCGCCATCAGAGCGATTAAGGCGTCGGGTTTCGAGGCTGATGGTCCGGTTGAGGAGGCATTTTGGATCGATGCTCTTTGTGTCCCGTATGCTGATGGTCCAGATCGATATGGAACGCTTGAAAGGTTCGTATTACGAGACCTGATCCAATAAGACGTATACACTGACTTCAACAAGTATGGGCCACATCTACAGCGCCGCGGAATCGGTTATTATCATCATCCAAGATCCTGCTTGGAAGATCATCCTGGAAGCGTCCTCAGGGCCAACTCCTGATGCTCTCTCGTATGATGATATGCAAGCGCTCGAAGGTGACAAATGGATCACCAGCGTCTGGACATACCAAGAACTTGTTAATGCCCGTAAGATCCATTTTGCGCCTATACACCCGGAAGGCTACGACTCTATCGTAAAAGGTGAAAGGTTCTTCAACTGCACAGGATACTCCCTGGATCAGTGGAAAAAGCGCAATGACAAGACAACCAGCGAATCACTTATCGAATTTCCAACCCTCAACACATTCGAGGATACTTTGGCGGATTTGGCAACGTCTGGCTACCTTGGCCGCTCAGTGTTTCAGGTTTTAGCAAATATGGCTTGCCGCACTTACGACCCCCTTTTTCCAGCGAACAGATTGCTGGCTTCTCTTGGCGCATTAACCCAGAAAGTGTCATGGGGACCTCCATCAATGACAATATCTGACCTATCCGAGAAAGTCATGGGCACCTGTGAGGCTGACAACGACTACTCCTTTATATACACAACCGATGAAAGAGATGAGACACCCGGATTGCAATGGCGACCTGACCCAAAGCAAATCCAAACTGATCTCTCGAAACCGGTACACCTGATCCCTGTTTTAAGTTGGAGCAGCTGGGGAGAACCATTTGGCGCGACTCAGACTGGGTACAAGGATGAAGCAGGATTCTGGCTCGAAAATATGATTCGACTGCAGCCATCTGATGCCACGAGCGAAGAAGTTAAGCGGCTGCTAGAGAACTGGCTTTACCGACCAACGGATCTGAGCCAACCTGGGGCGGCTAGTAAAGGTTTCTTCAAGCGAACTGAGAGTAATAAACTCAATTTTGGCGATGCAATGTTAAAAGCCTTGAAGCAGATGCGTTTTAGCGGTACCCAGGAACCAGTGATCTGCGAGGATGGCCTATTCTTTCCGTTAAAACCTCTGGGTGCACGCCAAGACGTAGAGTTATTTGCTGCGTCGAGCATCAGGTGGCTATTTGGCTCTCCTGGTTTAGCGAGATGGAAAGAGGGAGACAAAACGAAATATTCAGCGGGTGTCTTTACAGGAGTCGTGAGGCGCAAGGAAGCCAAAGCAGTCCTTATAGTCTGAGCTCTGAACTGGATAGTGCCGCGTAAAGCAGCAAATCCCGCCAAATGTTTCACTGTAAGACCAAGACTTGCATCCAGAAAGAGTCTCAATGCCTCTGTAAGTCGTCGAGACTCATTTAAAGAACCCGGTGAGGCGCTTTCGCATTTCGCTCATTATTGTTACATAAAGAATGGCGCCCACTTTATCTCCAGTTGTAGCTCGAAAATATTGGACCATAGAGGTAGCGCGAGTTTTTGAGGTTTCGAGATAGGTGGAAACGGCCAAGATGGACACGAAGCTTGAGGCACTAAATTCGGTGCGGGCCGAGGGTCAGCACCTGCTGGCGTTCAGTGACATCACGCCCTTTCAGTATCGCAACCCTGACTTTGCACTTCGTTTTTGTGCTTTGGATACTTTTGTGATACTATGTGAGATCTCATTATACAAAATATAGTTACTGAATATCAGGTGCGCGGTAGTTGGCAGCCGCTGACCTCCGATATCGTCTGGTCTGAAGTGCATCTTACATTGCGGGCACCCAGACATGAGCACTACCATTTGACGACACAAAACGTACGCACTGTACCAATCGGTCACTATCTAGCTATGTGTATCGAATAATTACTATAAATGTCATTGCTACTCTTATCTCGCTTTACATGTACGCGAGTATCAGGGCCTTGATTTTGGCATAGTGAATGTTGACGTCATGATTTTATTCTGATAACTACGATGATCAGTGCAAGTATGACCTACTTTTTTTGCATATAGCCCAGGGGCTCTGCTCGCAGCATTATTTCGTATATCTTCCAGTAAACCTTTATTGTAAGGTGCTCTATATGTGTCAGTAACGAAAACAGCAAAATCTCAGCAAGTATGTCGGCACACGCACACGGAGGCAGCAACGGCCAATTCGAGCCTGTCAAAGAAAAGCAGGCTCAGCCTCTCCCTGGGTTGGTATTTCTAAAGCATATTTAACGATTGCTCGTGGAATTGTCAGAGTGAGTCTGACAGCAAAATCTAGGTCAGAGAAAGCTATGAAACCAACAAGCGAGTCGACAGCTCTCGAAGGCAGCGACGGGTTTGTCGAATATGTCGGGTCTGGGAAGTTGAAGGGCAAGAAGGTTCTTATTACTGGCGGAGAGTACGTGTTTCAGTCCTTAAAGCCTAGCTACTTTGCTAATGGTTAAATGTAGCTCAGGTATTGGTAGAGCAGTGGCCGTCATATTTGCTCGCGAGGGGGCCGATGTCACAGTAGTTTTCTTGCCCGAAGAGAAAGAAGACGCCGAGGATACGAAAAAGTCGGTGGAAAAAGAAGGAAAGAAATGCCTACTCGTCCCTGGAGACTTGATGGATAACTCCAAATGCAAGGAAGCAGTTGACAAGCATGTTAAAGCGTACGTAAAGTATCACTCACTTGCCCTTCAGACATTAGCTAATTTGGGCAGCTATGGAGAAATTAACGTCTTGGTAAACAACGCATCCAAGCAAGTTATGTGTGCAGATTTTGCAGAGATAGATTTAGAGGACGTTGAAAGCACCTTCCGCTCAAACATATTACAGATGTTTGCGGTAACGAAATACGCGCTTCCGCATATGAAAAAGGGATCAGCGTGCGTATTATCATTCTCTACCTCAAACGTTCCAATACTGACATGTAAAACAGTATCATCAATACCACTTCGACCGTTGCATTCCGGGGAACGCCAGAAATGGTCGATTACGCCGCCACAAAAGGCGCTATCGTCTCATTCACGAAAGCACTAGCGAAGAATCTCATGCCAAAGGGCATCCGTGTCAATGCTGTAGCGCCAGGCCCGGTGCATACTCCTCTTCAGCCAGCATCACGTCCAGCAGAGCAGATGGAAGGGTTTGGTAAGAAGTCTGGCATTGGCAGGCCAGGGCAGCCGAGTGAAATAGCACCTAGTTTTGTGTTCCTGGCTTCCAAGGACAGCGAGCTATTCTATGGCCAGGTTCTACACGCTTATCCAATTGGTGACTAAAGCGATGGCGGAAGGGTATATGAGGCATATAATAATATTGTGTTGCTTCGAGATATGTTTGTTAGAAATGTATGCGCGGCCCTCAAAATAAATAGTTGATAGGAGCTGTCGTCTGGACCTGACTAAGAACCGACTTCAGGCGGCTAAAGTCCGTGAAATATATTGTAAGAGCCGCGAGGGGATTGTGTGATCGTGGCTGTTTCTGACGACATGATCCTTGTCTGCATGTGCTACAACCCAACATGTCGACAGCCACAGACGAAGTGCCAACCTCCTCATCTTTATGATCTCGCAAAAAAACATTTGGCCATCACCATATGCAATTATATGCAATATGGCGTCCATCAAAGTAAATCTCAATTCTCCGGTGCCGTATGTGAAGCCAAATGAGACTTATCGGGGAAGTCATCCGCCGCGGCAGCGGCTTCAGGTCCAACTCCGAATCGCATCAGAGCCCGGACAATCGAAGCTAATTAAAGCTCTGTCAAACGAATTCATTAATTACATGGCGGATGAGAAGGATTCGGGGCCTTTCAGTGTCGCTTGGATTGCGAGTAACTCCGCTGCCTCGTTCGATCACTTGGCTTCAAGGAGCGCCGACGTTGCGATTACGCATCACGTGGCGGCGGAGGATATAGCTGTCAAGCAAGGCGTCGCGGAAAAATCAGTATCTGCGTGGAGGGACCACTGGTTACTTGTTGGTATGTTTATCATAGTCCGTTGCTCGTTGGTGGTAGCACGATATCAGAGCACGAACGTTCCATTCTGATAACATTCTCACATAATGCAGGGCCCAAAGCAAACCCTGCGGATCTCACCTTTAAAGAATCAGCATCAGTGCAAGATCAGTTTGCTCAAATATTCCTTGCCGCTACTGAGACGGCTGGGTCCACCAGGCCCGTGAGATTCTTGTCGCGATTTGACAAGTCAGCGGCCAACATCAGAGAGTCCAGCCTCTGGGCGGCAATAGGCCAGGTGCCCTGGGCTCATCCCCATGCAACTTGGTATCACCAGTACCAAGATTCTCCGCTTGGGGCTCTGGAAGCTGCGAGCGCGCTGAATCAGTACACACTTACGGAGCGTGGGACGTGGTTTGCATTGAATGATGCGGCCAGAGATAGGCTGGAAGTCTTTGTGAGTAGCCCGATTTTCTGCGCCATGTCGCATCGTAATATCAAAATTCTGGCGACTATATGTTAATATATGTAACTTGCTGACCAAATCCCAGAGCGGGGGTGTGAGCACCGAGGATGAACTCCTGCTGAACCCTGCACATGCGCTTGTCGGACGACATGCTCAGAATAAAGAGATGGCAAACGAGTTCATTGCTTGGCTTGTCAGCTTCAATGGTGGCCAGAAGGTTATTCGTGAAGTTGAAGCTGGGAAAGAACGGGGGCAACCCAAGTCGCCAACTGCACGTTTCGCCGCGCCTGCCACTCCGCCTGCCACTCCACCACAGCTTAAATGGAAGTATTTTTGATAGCTATGCAGTGGAAAAGAGCTAAAAATGTAAATATTTCGTACTACAGTTTTGGATGATCATAAAACATACGCTGGTCTGCTTGTTTGGTCACCATGACCCCATTCTGTGAATAAAACCTGCAACCCCAAGTGATAGTTGCCAAGATATTCCGGCCCGTCTCTCCACCTGTCAATGTACATACCTTCCCAATTTGAATATCAAGGGATAAGATTTACACACTCAATATCAGTCGAACAAATTACACTATTAAAACTAAACAAGACTGGCTTATTTCAACACCCCGGACCTTCTATTTACATAATACTCCACACAAGCGAATACTGATTAATCCTTTCATAGGGGCTTTGCTGCCGCGTGCATCTCCCCTTGCCTCGAATCCCTTGTTTAGTTTACCCGCAAGGTGGGCAAGATCTGTTAAGCCTCGCCAAGATCTCTCTGGGACTGACGCCGAGATACCCCAGTAAACAGTGCCTTGTTGTACCCCCTGCTTCCCCATATTCATTAACAACCCCTACTTATGACGTAGAGAAGCGTATGCGGTGATACGATGGCAGAGGGACTGCCATATTAACAATAATGAAATTGCAAATGCATTGATCCAGGACGAAACTTCATTAATATATTGGGGGTTCTAGAGATCCTTTTAGGACCATGATAGCCCCATCGCATAATAATGCTGTTATCTATCAAGAAGAAGCAGTATGGACCATCTGCACTGGTATATTATACAGAACAGCGCTTGAGGAGCTTCCTTACAATTGTGGCTTATTTGGACGAAGTTATTATCCGCACCACTGCCAACAGCACAAACCACAATGCCCCAAGTACCCCATCGCGCCCACCCCACAAACAATACGATGTGGGGAAGTGGGATCATCCTTATAGCGTGGAGAGTGGGGAAGCGAAGGGGAAACGAAGAGTGTTTGAGCTTCTAGCGCTGCCGGCAAAATATAAATGTCGTTTTAAACAGATCACCTCCTCCCTGAATTTTCTGCCACAACAGCCCGTTTTGGCCTAAGAGGCGATTTAATTAACCCAATTGAGAGCCATTTCCACATCGATATCGGAGCAATTCCCGCCGAATTTAGGCTCGCGGCTAAGGTACCACAAGTGCCGCCGATCTACCTTTATTACAATATATAAGTGCCTGCATTACAGGGGCCGTAACTAAAAGTTAATATATCTATTACCGCAGCGTTGAAACTCTTGCCAGATCAATCGAAGAGCTACAGAGGAGAAATGATCATGCGGAGATACAAATGTACAAGGCTTTCGGCACCTATATCACGTAGGGGGCGTTGAGGCTGCAAATCTATGTTTATAAATACCCCGACTTGCCTTTTCTCTCAACGTCTTCTTTTTGTCCGGTAGTCAAATTGACGACATCAATTCGCAATGTTTTTCCGCCAAGCCGCTCTTCTCGCCACGGCGATACTCCCTCTCTCTTTTGCCCAAGTCTCGGAGGACTTCGAGGGCGGATGGGATGAAACTGCATGGCCCATCTATGCGCCTGACTGCAACCAGGTAAGATTATATTCCCATATTCCATTACCTCTCTTTCTTCATTAAAAAAATCAATGTAAGAAGCTAATTCGATAAAATAGGGCGGGACAGTTGCTCTTGATAGCACCACTGCCCACAGTGGGACAAACTCCATGAAGGTTACCAGCCCAGGTGGCTTCTGTGGACATATTTTCTTTGGCACGACAAGCGTTCCTACCGGCGATGTTTTCGTCAAGGTTTGGCTGTAAGTTTCCCTAACGGTGTCCTCGATACCCAATGGGTCAATGTTAAATGGCAATGCTGACATTTACCCTCTTCCAGCAAAGCCACTACCGCTCTTACCGCCAGCCACGTCTCCTTCATTACCATGCCCGACTCCTCCCAAGGCGAGGGCAAGCACCTCCGTATTGGTGGCCAGAATGAAATCCTGATGTACAACCGCGAGTCAGACGATGCCACTCTTCCGGACCTCTCTCCGGATGGCACTGCCAGTTCCAAACCCCTTGCTGCAGGCACCTGGGAATGCTTTGAATACCACCTGGGCGCCGACGGAAGCATCGAGACCTGGTTGAACAGCGAAGCCATTGCCGGTCTTACCACGGCCGACAACCCCTACTCCAATGGCTGGGGAACCTCAAGCGTACCTAAAATCTCCGGTGTCTACTTCGGCTGGGAGTCATATGGTGGTGACGTTAACACTTTCTGGTACGATGATATTGCAGTCAGCTCTACCCGTGTTGGATGCGATGGTGGCGATGCATCGCCTTCATCTGAACCATCTTCATCGGCACCTGCCGTCACTGCACCAGCTACGTCTGAGCCAGCTTCGTCTGCACCGGCATCGTCGGAGCCGGCTTCATCTGCGCCAGGCACCTCCGCGCCAGCTTCGTCTGAGCCAGCTACTTCTGCACCAGCTACATCTGGCCCGGCTTCATCTGCGCCTGCTACATCTGCGCCTGCTACGTCTGCGCCTGCTACCTCCGGACCAGCTACCTCCGTACCAGCTTCATCTGCACCAGGAACGACTTTGATCACGAGCGTCACACCAACTACAGCCTCGAGCGCCCCCCCAGGTACAACCACAACGCCCGGAGGAGGCGGCGGAACTGTGCCGTTGTACGGACAATGTGGCGGAAAAGATTGGACTGGCGGAACCGTTTGTGAGACTGGTACGTGTGTTTCAAATGGGGAGTACTATAGCCAATGTTTGCCATAAAGGGGTTCCTCACAGGTAGATGTTGCGTTGATGTACATAGTGAGCACCTGTGAATCTGCGGGTAAAATTTAGGGTGTTGTATATACTTTAACTTATTTGTAAATATTCGATTGGCCTTTACGTATAATGATGCTTTTGCTCCATATTGATTGCCACACCCGTGCAACATCTCGAACAGCATCTTTCCGAAGATCCATAGTACGCTAAAAGTTCCTGGTACACCTGAAGCGACCTGTAACTGGGAAGAGTATTGAGATATGCAATCCCCATTTATTAATTCATGAAAAATAGTATATTTCTGATATTTGCCGATCTAATATTATGTCTATCGCTTAACGGAAATGGGCTGGGAAATGAAATATATTAAACCCGAGAATTGGCATCCGAATAACCGTCAAGCTCCAAAAACGGATGGTATTCCTGCTTCTCGCGGAAAAACATGCCCAGCGTTAGAAGAGCTAGCCACGGCCGGCCAGCCGTTTGCACCTTTGCTTCTAGTTCGGTCTTGCCGTCCCGTGCCAAATATATGTGCCGATTTATGGGAAGGTACCGGCCCGGATTCCAGACGTTCCAAATAACAGAGTTGATAAGCATGAGCGATGCCTCAAAGACATAGAAGTACCACTCATAACGAAGAATAGGGCTTAGCGCTATAAGAGATTCGGCGTCACCAACTCGCACCGTCGTGTTGCCAAAGTGTTCCACCAGACGGTAGATACAACGTATCAAGATCAGAGCCATACTGATATACAGCATGATCAATGGAGTCGAGATAGCTCGGACGTTTATATTGCTTTTTGCGCACCGGCGATGAAAGATGGCTGCGAGGACAAAAAAGATAATAATGACTCCAAGTTGGATAGCAAGTGCAGCTATTGTTATTTGGCTTCCCAGTTCCTGAACGCCGGACTTTGACGATCTGTTAGTTGACAACGCTACCCCTAAAGAGTTCAAAGTTTCGACAATTATCATTAGGCCACCAAAGGTCGACAAAACTCTACCAGGAGGAAGAGGCGCGAAGTAGGGCACGTAGTAGAGTATTCGACCAAGGACGTGGTAGTTGGCGAGCTCTAGAAGCGGGCTATAAGGAAAATGGTTAGTCTACGCTCAATGGTATTCACGTTAATGGAGGTGCCACTCACGGGCATATGTATATGAAGACCTGGCTGAGTATGAATGTAATGAGGGTAAAAAAGCTACCAGTGTAGACATAGTCAAACGCGCCATATTCGCGTAAAGCATATCCGGCAGCAAAGAGCACCGCACAAAGCGGATGCAGCCCAATCATCTTGAAGCATTTATAACGACTGATCATGAGTGTTAGGAGACCCTATTGATATTTCGCGGGCTGTAAAACACTTACTGGCACTGCCAGATATGGCCGACCGCCGAAACAGCGAAGGCGATGGCGAAGAAAACCGGTGCAACTTTATTCGGAGCGTAGACATAAAGGCTTCCCTCGACTAGAGTATGTCAATCAACCGGCGATGCTTCCATAGAGCCAGAGTCTTACCTGGCTTTCCGTCTTCCATCTTGAGCAACTATGCCGATAATATGTGGAAAGATATCGACATAAAGTAGAAAGGAGACGGCGTGGTAAAGACTGGATTTAATATCATGCCCGAGAGAAAATGAAAACTACTCTGTAGGTAGGAATGGCGAGAGGGATACAGAAATGAACACCGAGAATAGATGACTTGAGTGGAATTGTACTTCCTTATACATTTTACAATCCACCCGATGCCTGATTCTCCTACCTAATTGACGGCCAGTAACCCATTATTTGAACGGCGCTGCGGACACGCGTATTGCGACGACTTATGGAGTGTAATTTATCGGTTTGTTGAAGCCAAGCCATACCTGAGCGCTTCTTCTCCACTCTATAACGGGCTTAGTGTGGAATAGTCCGAACACGCGTGTTAGGTAAGCAGAGTATGGCGCTAAATATGGTGGACCCCCTGGTCCTGATATCTTGGCAAGTTGCTTGCGAAATCATATTGCGATTGAACTCAGCTGGGATGGCCAATCTGACCCTTAGGTCTGAAGACCGAGTAAAAGATCGGATACCCTAAAATGCATACTTTATCCAGTCCACACGAATACGCGTGTTTGGTCATTTCCATCACCTAGCCACCAAAGCGGCTCATTTTTCCGAATCCGAATTCTGTAATATGCTTCGTCGTAGCCACAAGAAGTCATGGGGTGGTTGCCTCCAATGGTGAGTTCCGACGAGGTGGCGTAAATGCCTCCGATAACCCCTACGTTTGCTCCTGCCTTAATTATAATTTAAACTTTTGCTAACCTTGGTTAAACAGCAAGAGACGACATGTCAAGGTAATTCTCTCCGTTGGCCGCTCTCGTGGCTAACCTGAGTCGTCTAACACCGTCAGTGCGATGAAGGTCGCCCAATATGCCTCCTATGTACTATGTCTGGACGGGATTGCAGCTTTACATCCCAGCCCCAGCACATACCTGACAAACGCTCAGTATCGAGTGTATCGCCTCATGAGCCGGTCACGCCCATAGGCAGGAACAGCCAAAGCAGCACCCCGACACCTGGCATCGCCCCTTTAACCACCGCTTCTCCACACATCTCAGGCTTTCCTCAACGCTTAAGTGCCAATGACGATCCTGACCCAACCCTCGTTGAAACCGTCAACCCTAAACACATGGAACTTCTCATGCATCTGCTCCTCGAAAAAGAGATGTTCAGCCTCGGTATTAAAGTCGGCGACTACTCCACCAACATATCAATCGCTTTGAAGTTAAGCCTCAAATCACCGTATCTTTTGCACCAGCTTCTCGCCTTCTCCGCCCGTCACCTGGCATTTCTGCATCCCGAGCTTTCAAAATCTTATCTCCACCAGGCTTTCACTCTGCAAACCCGCGCCGTCTCGCTCTTCAATTCTGCATGGACCGAGGTAGATCAGTCAAACTGCGTCGAGGTTCTCCTCTTCTCGTCGATCCTGGGACACCACGTCCTCACTGATACTCTCGCGAAACGGGACGAAGGTGGGCTGGTGGCATTTATGGAGCATTACATCCAGTGCGTGGAGGTGCATAGGGGAATATACACTATCGCTCGCACCGTGTGGCCGCTGCTGATGGACTCAGAGCTTGAGCCAATCCTATCACTCACGGCAGATTTTACCTCGCGGCAGCCAAAGGGTAACCACTGCCAACAAATCAGGAAACTTGTAGACTCTTCGGGCGGACTGGCTGGGGAGGCCAAAGAAGCTTGTCGACAAGCGATCGATTACCTACAGGTCGGATTCGATGCGGTTGTAGCAGACGAGGAGACGCAGGGCGTTCGGCACCAGATGATCTTCTCATGGACGCTACTCGTGCCAGCAGAGCTCACAAACTTATTTGCCACGAAAAGGCCCGAAGTATTGGTAATTCTGGCATATTATGCAGTATTATTGCATCATGGAAGAAATATGTGGCAAGTTGGGGACTCGGGGGCGTATATATTGAGCATTATTGTGGACTATCTCGGCCCAGAATGGGATAAGTGGCTTAAATTACCCCAGGAAATGGTGGCTAGAGGTCTCGAACATGCTATCTAGTCGTGTATATAATGTTTTAGCACCTGCGTGGCGATATTAGCTTGCGTCTCTCAATGCCCACTTCGGGGATATATTGTCATTCAGTTCTCAAATAGCATTGTATCTCGTCATGCTCTCACCGTCGCTTTTGTGTGGGATTCGGCACGTGACATTTGATACAATCCATGGAGGTGGGTTGAACAGTCTTGTTAACCATACTTGGAGATATAATTCAAGTAATCAGATCAGTATCTTCTCGTAGATCAGGACCACTTTGATTGATTTGTAAAGCAGCTGTTTTTGTCGCCCCTTCATCCTTTTGGCTGCTCATCCTGCTGACAAATTAAGCGTAGGCTCAGGCAGTCAGGTGACCACCGACGTCGAACGACAAAAGTGGAAATATCAAGAACACAACAACTTCGCAACTTCACAACTCATAATTATCTCATGATTATATTAGGCAGCCAAGGTTATTTGCGCTAAAAATGGCGACGAAGCCAGAGGCCAATGCGGCGGCACCCGCGACTACTGTTGCAGCGGCAATTAACGACGGCAAGACACATCTTCTCCTGGCGGCAAGCGGCTCCGTAGCAACAGTAAAGCTGCCATCCATAATCACTGCACTAAAAGACTACCCAAATCTGTCCATCCGCGTCATCCTCACCAAAGCCGCGGCACACTTCCTTGGCGGCCAGTCCTCGGAGCAGCCCACAGTAGCCGCACTGGCTGCGCTCCCGAATGTCGATGCCGTGCACCAGGATGAGGATGAATGGGTTGCACCTTGGACAAGAGGGGCTGAGATACTGCACATCGAACTGCGGCGCTGGGCGCATCTCCTCGTCGTGGCTCCAATGTCGGCGAATCTACTCGCAAAGATCACTGGGGGTCTTTGCGACGATCTTCTGACGAACACCATCCGCGCCTGGGATGTGGGATCCTCTGACCCGAAAGCTGCGTCTATCCTTGTTGCACCGGCAATGAACGATAGGATGTTCACTCACCCCTTGACAGCGACGCAGCTTTCGATTCTGGAAAGTTGGCCATGGTTTGAGATTCTGCCGGCGCAGGTGAAGCTTCTCGCCTGTGGCGACCTGGGACAGGGTGGGATGTGCGATTGGAATGAGATTGTGCGTGTGATTGAGACACGACTGGCGGCCATCGACACAAGTCAAACTACGGGAGAAACTTGATTCTCCAAGAAGCTCTACCAAGTAAGGTGGTTTCCAATATTCAATTTTTACAGCGGTGCCACATAATTATTTGTACTGTACATTCTTGGTGGCGGGGGAGAAATGGCACATCTTGTTGTTCAATGAATGTCATGCGCGGTATAGAATGCTCCACAGTATAATATCGATATGCCTGGAAAAGACCTTGGCGTCTGAGAGTGTGCTCGTATCCATGGCCAATTCTGCTACCTCGCCACGGTCTCAACACCACCACAGTCTGTGCCTCTCCGCACGGCAAGTTCTTCTGCGGGGTTGGTTGACAGTTGCGGATGCGGGGAAAGCAAATGCGGGGAGATTGGCACTGATCATCCCCCACCCCCAACAACTGAACACGTGTGTACATGGTCTGCACAGCTTCTGGATATCACCTCCTCATTTGCGAAATCCCCCGAATAACCTTAAAACAGTCGGCTCGTATTTCGCATCGCTCGCTGTCTTGCAATTTCCGCCGTGTTGCACCATGTTACAGAGCAACGCCAGCTTACCTCGCTTCCAGCGTTAAGATGGAGTAGGATATCAAAAAATAGCACGGTAACGGTGACCCAATATTTCTGCACACATGCTGGTAGAGTCGTACTCTGCGTCTTGGACATGCCACATACGGAGCGGACAAAGAACAGTGTGGGAGCTTCTTAACAAGGGGCCGCGTAACTATTGGTGGCGGGATTAGCAGGATTGTCTGTGCACATATTTTCCGGTCGCATTTCTTCATGCATTTGGACAGGAACCCTGCAGTGAATGACGCCCGTTGGAGGTCCGCAAATAATACCGTCCTTTATACCCACCCAAATGCCGTTAAAAGGTCCGAAAGGAGCCCCAGCCACCAATCTGCATCGCCGTTGTCTGGTGGCTCAACTACCGCCGCAGAATTCAACTAGTACTTGTGGAGGTTGGCATGTCTGCTCTATTGGAGATACCTCCGGTTCTCCGAAAACTATGGAGGGGTCA
Source organism: Pseudogymnoascus sp. VKM F-3808 (assembly GCA_000750675.1). Classification (NCBI taxonomy): domain Eukaryota; kingdom Fungi; phylum Ascomycota; class Leotiomycetes; order Thelebolales; family Thelebolaceae; genus Pseudogymnoascus; species Pseudogymnoascus sp. VKM F-3808. Next base: position 25,225 of record JPJR01000578.1, read on the forward strand.
GAGCTCTTGGCTCTGGTTTGGAGCATGCCACGCAATGGCTGTATTTGCCATTTCCCGAGGCTCTTCAAGCAGGAGCAGGAGTTGAGTTGAGCTGTTTATGTGCATGAAGATGCGGCAAATTCATAGATAGAGAGTAGCGATATAGAGCAAATTAAAGTTTAATATGGTTCTTAAAATTGATAATGAACCTCTTGTTGTAAAGGGGCTTGAATTAATCCTATCCATAACGGCGCATAGGCCTTTTGGTGTCGACGTCCTGCATCCAACGTGTAGTCAAACCTGCAGCTCCTTCAGGCCTCGTGGCCCTGAAGGCATCTGCGGTCAAGTACAATGCCATGTCTTATAACTCTATAAGACGCTTTTCTACAAAAACAGAACCCACACCGCGGGTAAAGTTATAGGCCAGGTCTGTCAGCCTGAGATATTAAGACAGATAGTTCCATTCAGTCAACCAAGCGTCTGTAGCATCCACCACATCAGTAGCACAGAGATAGCCGTGGGAGCCATTGATGGCAATGTCGAAGCCGCGGATGGTGAATTGGCCTTGATCGCATCTGCCTCAACTGTCTCGTCATCATCGCGTTTGCATTTAGTGATATCCGTCAGAACTTTCGGGCACGTCACGCGCTTATACTCGACGCTGTGGTTCCACAGTTAACTTCGCCAGATCGTTAAAATTGACAAGAAACTGCACTTACTTTGGCCCCTCAGTATTGTTGAACCAGTCGAACCGCCACTGGCAACCAGGCTTCAGTGCTGCAGGAAGGTTGTCACACTCAGAGCGCTTTGATACGCCCACATTCTCCGTGCCAAATACAGTATCTGAGACGCTGTATTCAAGACCACACGCTCCAGCATAGCTTGTATTTCCACCGGGTATCTATCAAAGAGTATCAGTACGGGCATAACTCAGCCGCTTCGGGGATAATGCGCAACATACACCAAGAGTGAAGACATTGTCATTCGGCGAGTCGTAGTTCGTGTTGGAGGCTTGAACAATCATTGATTTCCCCTTGACTGCGCCGCTTGTAAAGTTCAATTGGTAGCAGCTGCAGCACCACGTGGACTCGTCGCCGCCCACGAGAAAGGTGCCTACAAAGCCGTAGGAGAACGTGTCATTGACGGCCCAGGGCGAGTTCGACGCGCATCCGAAAGCTTTGCCGCCATTGCAGCCCGTTCCTTGCGAGTTATCTAGCAGTGGGTTCGCGTGGATATCGCATGATTGGACTGGGGAGTTGTCGACGAAGGAGGCTTTATCGGACCAGCCGCAGGACGGCTTGCAGCAGTCCCAATATCGCGTTGTTACCGCAGTTGATGGCCCATATTCGTTGGACACTGCATTAACGCAAGAGAGGATGAAAGCAAAGAAGAGGGCGACGAAGGTGTGGCGTGGAGACGTTGATAGATTCGTCATGACTAGGAGTGTGGGCATTCTGGGGCTTCATGGGAGATGGAAGAAGTTTCTTCCTGGGAAAAGCACATGTTCCCCTGTGAGAATTGGACAGTGCGCGCTTACAGTCTTGGATAAGAAGCGGGATAGCCGACAGTAGGATGGCTGATGCGGGTGCTTGTATTAGGATCGGGACTGAGCGTCAACAAGCTGGCTGGCTAGAAATTGGCCAGAAACAGGATGGCTGGGTTAGCAGGATGGCTGATTACTTAGTACAGTAGAGTAGCAGGATATTTGCTGGGGGTCTGGCCGAACTTAACAACTGGCAGATGAAGGGGCTTGGAAGGGGCTTGGAAGGGGCGGGATAGTGGAGGATGGCAGAGGATAGTGGATCACGCTTTACCCCGTGAATAAATTATCCGGACGGTCCGCGTGTCCGTCACTTGCTCAGCATCCTTTCAGAATCCGTTCACAACCCTTCACTACCCCGCAAGGATCGGCATCGATCGGCACTTATGTGCACGCGGAAGGTGCACAATTACCACAATTACCACGCCTTTAAGGGGTCTTAGCGCCCAACCATAGAATTACCGTAGAATTCTACGCCTCTTGCTTCCATGCGGCCCGTTATTACGCGACAATTTGTGCAGTAGTATGGCTGTAGACAAGAGCTTGATTTGCCCGGCAACGCAAAAAACTACGCAAAGAACGGGGAAGAATAAGTCTATACGGTAATAGTATAGTATGTCTCAGTTTCTGTCACTGAACCATCGGCACTGGTTCTGGCACTGGTGTGGTGGATAAGTCCATTGAACCGTGGTATTGTTGGGTTGGGCGAGCAAGGTACGGAGAATATGATGATGGGGTCGGTCCCATGAAGATTTCGGCCCCCTACTGGTTCGCCGCCACCTCACCTGTCTCTTTTACCCGCCCGCTGTCTTGTAAGTGGGGAGTTGAGCTGGCGACTGGCCGACTCTGGTAAGGTTAACTGTAGGGTGCGAATAGTACAATACACTGTACAGTACAGTACAGAGTATAGTACAGAGTACTGTATAGTGCACGAGTATGCCCCCCCTCTCGTCGCTGACATAGTGCTTTGCACAAGGCGGGGCGCCGGCCTGCTTTTATATTAAACGCCACTATTTTCGCGACACGTGAAGCTCCACAGGTTTGAATTTATCCATTACATATAACCAGGCGACACCCATACGCCCGATTCTGGTTCTTTCTTGGAGAGAACGGAACTTGACATCTACGATATCGTCCAGACGTTGTTGCAAACCTCAATGTGTTGACTCGGAATACCGCCTGCCATCCCACCCGCATCACGTTCTGAGGCGCAATTATGCGATGCCGTCGTCGTACCCTCTTCAGAATCTGTGCCTTGCAGTTATAGCGGGCACCCCATCAATCGCCGCATGCTTCGTCGGTCTGCGATTATATGCGCGGAGACGGGCTCGCATTGCATTGGGATGGGGTAAGTTAAAATTCTTTGCCATTCGAATTACTACAGTACTGACACTCTGGTCTGTTTCTCAAAGACGACTACCTGGTCATTCTTGCTCTAGTAAGTGTACAACTTGAGGGAATCGAAGTGACATAATTTAACTGTTTGCCAGGCTTTATCTTTCGGCCTCATCTATCCCTCAGTTCGACGTATGAACCTTCCATATGCGATTGATAGGTCTAGTTACTAAATGCGCTTAGATGTCATCATTTGGCACGTGGGAATCCATATTTGGGAAGTTGATCAGTACAACCTCGAACCAAACTATACCGAATATCACAAGGTAAGGATGCAACATGAACTGATAAAATCTGGTTGATGTATATTAACAATTTATAGATCCTCATAGCATACAATTTGCTATATACGCCCATCCTACCTCTTGTCAAAGCGTCCATCATCTTCCTCCTCCTTAGAGCCGGATGGGTCATCACCCCTATCAGAAGAACACTCTATTGCATTCTCGCCTTCGTTATTGGAGCCTGCATCGGACCCTGGCTTGCTCTTATATTCCTATGCCCGCCCTTAACTGGCGAAACCACCGAGCCTACAGTATTTGGCGGCTTGTCATGTTTGTCGCATAAACAGGGTGGAATTATCTACGTCTTCCTGGTCACGGCCAACATGTTTACGGATCTCTTGATTCTCCCCATTCCAAGTCTGTTGGTATACAGAATACGAAACGCAAGTCTTCAGTCGCGATTGACCGTCATATTTTCGTTCGCACTCAGTTTAGGGTGAGTCAGCCTTTCGCTACCCCACTCTCACGTTCACAAGACCTGCTACTCACACATTCTTATCAGGGTCACTGCCATGGGCGCCGTCAGGCTCAAGCTAAACTATCAATCTATCCTCTATAAACATCACGAGTCAGACTGGACCTATACTATCGTCTATTGCCTCAGCCACGCCGAGAACAACGTGGCAATCGTTATCGCCTGCATGCCGCCCCTCCGAAGTCTAATTCTCCGATGGACATCAAATAAAGACGAGGAAGCACTGTTCCGCGACCAGACCGATACTATCAACCGGAGGATCTATGGCGACTCTTTCCACTTGCGGCCGATGTCGGCCACGGATGACACGTCGAAAGACCAGTTTACTGGCACATCAAAGCACAACGAAGGTTTCTGACAGAAAAGCACATAAGTCGAGCGGGTTCGGAGTTCAGGGTACAAATGATACCATTGTCGACGAGGAGTTATTGGGGCCGCTGGTAGGCTGGTTGGCTGGTTGGATTGTGGAGGTCTAGATGAAGGAGCAAATATATGGACGGTTGGTTTGGGCTCCAAGGTTGATGATTTATGATTTTGTACATTCGGCGCAGAGAACTAGAAGACAATGCATCCACAATTACCACTCAATAACTATGGCATCAGAGGGGATGGGTAGGTGTCGCGGGGAAAGCTCCGTTATCCACCCAAAGAATGCTCGCCTTTGCCCTTCTGGCTTGGTTATGAGTGCCCGCAAGAAGATGTGGAATACTCCACTTCGCGAGATTCCAGACCACCGAAAGACAGACGGCAAGTCCGTCGGAGTTACCGCACTGGGGAGAAAGCGGCTCCTGATGACATTCGATCGGCGAAGTGAAGTAATGTGGTCTCGGCAAGCTCCAGAGGCTTGAGCGTCGCCGACGATCTGTAGCTGTTTTCACACAGAAAGGGTGACAGCCAACTATGAGGAAAACCCACCAATAAACTCGCTGTCAACCCGATAGCGGCGGCACGAGTTTTCTGGTTGACGCTAGAAGCAAAAACCAATCGCATTGTAGTGGATTCGAGACTAGCCTTCAATGTCATCGTTCTAGTGTTTGAACTACTGCACGGTACTTGTATGCGTGTACTTGTGCATAAAGTCCGTATTGGGTAGGGTAGTACGTACTGTACAGTACAGCGGTGAAGCCAGAGCACCGCCTGTATATAACCTCCTACCCCTCCTTAACTTTCTCAATCAAGCCGTCAAATTCCAAATTATGTGACAACAGGTTATGACCCGAAGCGGACTATGAACAGAACCAGGCCACGTACTGTGCGCCCATACATAATTGGCGGCTTCCCTCATGGCTCTCCAAGGAGAGAGCAGCCATGTTGTACGGACGGGCGCGCACGACTAGGTCGCATTAGGAGCACCGGAGCAACGTCGCCGTCGCGGGACGCCACCTCATAACGGGCAACGACACAACGGGATGCAGCACTACAGACCAAGTGCAGAGCATCATTAGCGGATGCCTACTTCGAACAGAAGCTGGGGATACTGTCGGAACTTCAGTCAGGTCAGCTGAACCTTGGACTGGACCTCAAGGACACGAGGCGGAGCCTAGACAGCCAGCTTGCTTCGACACCGGAAGGGTGCGCACAGATAGTTGCGCGCATATTGGGTGCGCAAATGGCGGGTAGCTACGCGGGATTACTGTGGGACGTTGGACTCGGGGATGAGGACAGGCAGAGACTTGGATGCTAAAGAAAATGGAAGGAGGGTCGCCATGACAGAGACAATTGCAGAAACAATTGCGGATATAACATAACACAGGCACAGCGTGCGTGTTAGGGTTTGAGTGTGTAGGGTGGGACTGCATTTACCGTAGTGCGCTCACCAGTGTAACTACATACTGGCTGTTAAAGGGCCCTTTTTTTTCTTTGAAAAGTCGTCAAACTCCAAATTTTGTGCCACACATGCATGAATGCGGTGATTATATATTGTGACCTGCTTCATTTGTATGTCAAGGCTATGTATGAGTTACTCAAAATTACAAGGCCGAGTGAGGGGCCGAGGGATGACCAGTGTTTGGTCGAGGCCGCTCAGCAGACACTCCGATGAACCCCCTTTTCCATACCACTATCTTTGCCACCATCATCATTCCCCTTACCCACCCTCCCATGAGCACCCTCGGTGGTCTGTCGGGCCCGAAGGAGCTTCAAATCCATCTCATCATTCTCTATCAGAATCTGTGTTACGGAGCATAAATCCGCAATGAGCCTGTCCAGCAGGTCAAAGCTCATTGACTCTCGTACCACCACTCTCAAGATCTCAGTCTTCTCCTCGTTGGGGGGAAGTGCATAATTTGGGATGATGTACTGTCGTGCCCTCATCAGTTGGGAGACCGACTCCTGCTTGACGTGGGGGTAGTCTTTCTTGAATGCATCTGAGAAGCGGAATGCCACGACAGGAAGACCAGCGTTGTACGCTGCTGAAGTTGGGTTGTCCTTCGTCACGAATGCCCCTCCATCTTCTTCATTGTAGTCGTGCACGCCTTTTTGGCGATGGATATCTGACAAGCAGACGTACCAACCGGTGGCCTCGAGACTCTTAGACAGGAGCCGAGCGTTGGCAAGGCAGTTCTCCATGATCAAGCGATAGCCGCTGAACCCAAGGTGTATGAGATTGAAGTACTGTCCAATGACCTGGGCGCCTGGCCGAGAGAAGTTCAGTGTGAAAGACTCTTCGGTCCCGCCTAGGTAATGGAGTTCAAATATCAGATGCTTGGGGAGGTACGACTCATCGCGCCACACTATCCAGCCCACACCGGCGTAGACCAAGCCAAACTTGTGGCCCGAGGTGTTGATTGACTTCACACGGGGAAGATCGAAGTTCCATTTCGGGCCTCCGGCTTCAGCATGCGTGAAGGGGGCGACGAAGCCACCACTGGCGGCATCGACATGGATAGGGATGTCGACTCCGGTTTCCTTCTGGTATTCATCCAAGATTTTGGAGATTTCCTCCACGGGTTCGTAGTGGCCCGTGTATGTGCTACCAAGTATAACAAAGACGCCAATGGTATTTTCGTCTATGTTGTCTTTCACCAAATCTGTGTCCAGTCTATAGTTGCTCTTTTTGGATACTGGTAGGATCCGTGCCTCAACGTCGAAGTATCTTGCGAACTTCTCCAACGCAACTTGAGCATTGGCTCCCATTATTATGTTCGGTTTGCTGGTGTCTTTGCCTTCAGATTGTCTCTTTTCTTGCCACCTCCTCTTCATGGCGAGCCCTCCCAAATGTATAGCCTCCGAGGAACCGGTTGTTGCTGACCCAATAGGCTTTTCATCTGCCTTCGCGCCCCAAAAGTCGGCGATGATACTGACGCAGCGGGTATGCATAGTCATCAGAGCAGGATATTCGTCAGAGTCGGCCATATTCTTCGAGATGTTCTCAATCATCAATTGCTCGGCCCGGTTTTCCATGAATGTTCCTACGAAGCTGGGAATACCTTGTTAGCATTTGTCCTCATTGTAGCTGGTAGATGTATGGCATACCTTGCCAAGTTCAGATTTGGTTTGCCATCCAGATCAAGTTCGTCCTTTAGAATTTGGTAGACAGCATCGGCTGGTGCTCCCTGTTCTGGAATTCTGAACTTGGGGATGTCTTGTCGGCTCGCATATCGTGTCGAATATGGAGTTATGTGAGATGTGCCACCATTGGTATGGACATGGCGTTTGCCAGCCTCAGCCATATGCATACCATGGAGGCGTCGGACGATCTCGTCAGAGTCAACCTGGACGAGGGTTAATAATGCGATATAAGGCTCGTCGCCTTGAACTTACATGTCTCGCAAGGCCAACCATATTGCGTTGAAATTGTAGGGGTCTTACTAAAAATGTTAAGGGTGCAAGATTCTCCTTGTAAGCTAAGTGTAGCTGGTTGATATTGGAGCAAGTGGAATATATAGCTCAAGGGCCAAACCAGTGCTCCATAGATGACGACAGTGTATCCGCGCATTTTGGCACCATCATCGTTGGAAGATATAGCTTGTGCAAGGGCTTCAACGTTACTTACTTTCTAAGTGGCTCTGTCTGTAGCTTACCTGAGGATAGCCTCTACAAACCATGACCTACCTTTACTGCTGCAGAATTATACCAATATCTTTCGTCAGTACATTCATAACGCTTTTGTTCTGTTACTCTTCCTCACGACGTCATATAAAGTGACAAGTGCCAAGAAAGCTTGGTTTTCATTTGCTAAAATATGAGTCACGTGATGTGGTGCACGGATAGTTGAGTCGGACCTTAAAAGATCCCGATGAGGGGAACAGCAATGAAGCTCCGGCCAATCAGGGCAGGCCAGGGTAGTGATGACGACGACAACGAAGAGACACCAAACATCTCCATTTAGAGGTACCCAATCCGCAATACGCAGGGAAACGATGCTATTCACTGGAAAAGCGAATCATGTTCAGCTTATGTGATAGATTTGAGGGTAAGAAACGGCAACGATCAGTGGGATGCTGTATGCTGGTTTTGAGCTGAGGAGACAAATGGGAGCTATTGTATGATAAGTGATTTTTATCTCACAGAGACAAGGCCCTTTGCACCATTTATATGGGGTATGCCGCGCGTGTTTCTTCGGTTGTGACACCACTCGATCCCCTGAACCCCTGGCGCCTGTGTGCTAACAGGTAATAATACGCCATAATCTGGTAAACTTATATGATATCAGTCGCCCCTCCTTGTTCTCTTCTCTCTCTCCGAGGTATCCGCATCCCTCACATTCAACCACGATGAAGCTCGTCAATATTGTCCCACTCATTGCTCTCTCGGCGGCGTTTGTTGTTCCTGACGAGGCTGTTCTCGGACAGAAAGAATTCGCTCCCAAGAAGACATCCAAGTCTTTCTTTGAGAGAATTACCAGTAGTTTTGGAGACCGCTTCCAAAAGAGCATCAGCTTTACCGAGAATGCTCTCGATGAAGCGGTATCTGTGGCTGAAGGATTGATCGGGAAAGCCAAGGGATACAGCTTATCCACATATGAAGCGTTTGATGCCGAAGCGTGGCTCGACCCTACTTCTGACATCGTGGACAACATCAATCCATTCGTCCTAGGTGATCATCCTCGTCATCCAGACCACCCAGGCCATCCTCGTCGCCCAGACCACCCAGACCACCCAGATCATCCAGATCACCCAGATCACCCACCTCATCCACCCCACCCACCTCATCCTCCTCACCCACCGCGCCCACCTCACCATAAGAAGCCGCATCATGGACACCGCAAGCCAAACCGTACCATCTATGAACTAATTTCCAGCAGCAAGTATACGACGAAACTAGCCAAGGTTATCAACGAATTCGACGACCTTGTGTCGCTGCTCAATAGCACGGAGGCGAACTACACAATCTTTGCTCCAACCAACGATGCATTCAAGCATCTCCCTGGATCTCATAAGAAGCCGGGCAAGGAGGTCATCAAAGCAATCTTAGAATACCATCTTTCGCCGGACCTCTACCCTGTCCGGAGGCTGCTACTCAGTCACACAATCCCGACATCTTTGAAGGAGGATGGACTTGGCGGAAACCCCCAGAGGTTGCGGATTGGCCTTGGGCTACGAGGCCTGAATGTCAACTTCGCCTCTCATTTCAAGGCAGTCAATATTGTAAGTCATCTCCAGTTCGAATTTTACCCACATACTGACCACGCTTTCCAGGGTGCCACCAATGGCATAATTCACGCTGTCGACCACATCCTCCTTCCCCCTCCTTCGATTCTAACCATTCTATCTCACCTCCCCGGCCAATTCTCCACCCTCCAACTCGCCCTCACTAAAACGGGACTCGCGTTAGATATTGCCAAAGCCCACACTACGGGGGCCACATTTTTCGCGCCTGATAATCACGGATTCCAGCGTCTTGGGGCAAAAATCCTTGCCTTCCTCTTCAGCCCCCGTGGTCAGGTCTATCTGAAAGCACTGCTGAAGTACCACATCGTTGCCAACCAGACGTTATACTCTGACGCATTCTACAACTCCAAGGAGCTTGATCTTGCCAGGGTGCCTGTGCATGTCGACCTTCCGACGTTGTTGGAGGGAAAGAGTCTTGGTGTTGATATTGCACGCTTTGGGCGTCTGATTAACGTGAGAATCAATGGGTATACTGATGTTGCTTTTCAAGACGGGATTGCCCGAAATGGCGTCTTGCAAATCCCGCGCCATGTATTGATTCCACCAAAGGCTCCTGGAGGGTTGGCGAAGGTCGAGTCAGAGGCCGAGGCTGGGGATATGACTGTAGAGGACTTCACGAGCCGCTTTGGAGACTTGGTGGACGAGAAGATCGAAGACGAAAATGATAAAGCTAGAGAGGCCGCTTGGTGGGAGCTGTAGCCTGGGTTCATGAAAATATGTTATGTACGGATTTCTGTGATTTATATCAATAACGAAATAATAGGACTCACTAACTACGACTACGATATTACGGGTTGCTCGTTTGAATTTAGGGAACTATTGGATACACATTCCTTTTGGCGGAAAGAGCAAATATTTTAGTTTAGTAAATCGAACCATGACATCGCACTTTCCGCAGTATGTGTCACAGTGCAATATGCAAATAGCACCTTCCACTTTCCTTCAAACCAGTACTCCTATGCTACTCGTTACTGGCCATGGTAACTTCTGTAGGGCTGCACTAATATACATCATAATAGTAGAATCAACACATAAAGTAAGCCACGCTTTTTTATCCATACGAGGACCAATTGGCATACATAGCTGACCTCAGAGATATCTAGCTCGTAAAAGTGAAATAGCTATAGCCCCGCGGATATCTACGGGTCTCCGTGAGCCCTGCTGCCTCGACAATTTCAATGGCAGAGCAGTAACTCTAATTTCAGCCCCGATTTAACAGTAACACCAGTTGGCAGTTGGCCCTGGCACACAGCAAGCGTCTGTGACAAAGTTGACCGTAAGGGTGCCAGTAGTTACATCTGGATTTCCAGGAGCAAGAGGCACGCTCCCACAGTTGACACAGTTATGATTCTGAAGCGACCTGACGTAGTTTCGACCATCCTGTAAGGTCCCCTTGGCGTCTGCAAATTGCCAGAAAGCGCAAACCCATCCTGCCACAATTGTCCTAGAACAAGCCATTTGGGCTGCAGCTTATTAGCGTAAAGCTTATACAGGATGTCGTGATAAAACCTTACCGCCGGTATCGTAGAATCTATCCCCGTTCCCATCGGCAATTCCTTGGTCCATTGCGTCCGCAATGTCGCCCATGGCGCTGACCCCTCCTGCGCAGTTGGAGCTTCCTCTGCAATTGATACCGAGGGCTGCAACACGGCATGCGCCGAGGGCCACAGCGGCGATAGTTGAGAATGAAAAATGCATTGTGATTGTAATATAGTATTATAGATATATGAATATAGATTTGTGCTCTGGATAAAGAAGCCTATGGGCGATATTAAGAGCTTTAAGTAGTTTTTAAGGACCAATTAAGTTGTATCAAGTTGACGAGGATAGAATCAGACGAGACTATTGAACGATGCCAACCTTGAATAATTACTACTGACTTGCAGATCTTCATGGATATTTTGCCAGCTGCATCATAATGCTAAGACAATTGAGTAATGATGAGTTTGACTTAGATATAAACTTGCCGTAGCCTTGGAAATATCGGGATATGAAAGCACTCGGTCTTCTCGAAGGATTTGAGGATTTATAGGATTCTTCTCAGGATTGATAGTCACGACAGATCTTTTCCGTGCGAAGTAAGGTCCTCTCCAGAATTGAAATGCGATTGAGTAATGATCTTAATGTTATAAAAAGCAGGTTTCATCCAATAACAAACTGTGGTTTGATTGGTATGTAAAGCTACCCCATATTTTGCAAAGGATCGAAGGATTAATGTGCGCTAACTCCTTGGGATGTTGATCGTTATGGATCCCTGCCGAAGGGGCAGTCCCTTTCGGGATATGTATACTTAAATGCCTATTCAGCTCTTATCTATTCTGCCCAGATCATGCTTTTGTATAGGACAGAGGTATTGAGCGGATATAAGTAGCAAGGTACAGGGATTCAGAATATAACGCGAAGGACTGTTGACTCGATCGAATTGTAATGATGTCAGGAAGGATTCTCCCATGATTGATGAGGCATGGCCACCTGCCAACAGATTTAGGAAGTGGAGCACTTATTTGTTGTCCCCCGTTTCATGTAATATAAGAATGCGGCATTCTTGCCGCAGCACATATCTAATGTGGCAGTAGACAGATGAATCCATGGGGTTCCGTCACCCTGATTCGGGCGAGCCGTTTATCCAAAAGGTTCCTCCCATGCAAGAAAAATTATATTCTTTGAGAGTGCAAGGCTAGTGATCAACAGTTTGGTAGACCAACTCAATTCAAGCCTTGAAAGTGAAGTTCAGTTTCGTCAATATATTTCAACTATTTTACCATTTTATTATTCTATCGTAGTCGTCAAGTAGAACAAATATCGCCATTAGGAACCCTCTAAAATCTCCTTCAATTTAGGAAAACACCATATCAGTCTCTTCTCCGCCGCTCATAATGCTCTTCTAATCCTCCTCATTATACCATTACTAGGCTCTTCATTCGGCCTACAATTTTCTACGTCTACCTCATTCCTATTCATCGATACATGGCTTATCGGTTGTGGTTTAACATTCCCTGTTCAATCTTCTGTTAGAAAATTACGTAGCATTTAATGCGCTGCTGCTGCAGTTTTGGTGTAAGACACGAAGAATGAGCAAGCTGGCATACGTACCATCATGGTTGGTTTTTGACTTATCTTCGACCTTTGGCCAAAAGATCCGCTGCGGGTTCTTCAATCTCTCCCAGATAGAGATAGCTTTTTCGACGTGGAAAGCAAAATAGATTGCTGGTATAGACATTGCAGCTGAGGGCCCGACTAGAATGTCCGTTAGTGAGATGCAAACAAGAGGTGGGTTTGAAACCAGATTATACTTACATATCATTGGAAAGATCCACCCAGGTGTATATGATAATTTGTCAGTGGCATGAGGAAAGACTGTGATATCTAGCGCAAACAACGCTGCCAAGAATGACATAGGAAGCTAGTTATAGGGTTAGTTGATTTAAAACATTCTCTTCTAGGCAGTCCGTATTGAGATAACTCACGAATACAATCGTAACAATCGTAAACACCATAAGTGTTCTGCCTTGCCTCGCCATTTCTTTACCTTGCCTTGCCGTTTCTAAGCCTTGGCTTAGAGTTTCTTCTGCCTGTATGCGTGACGATTGTGCTTCGGATAAGTTGGCCTGCTTCTGCTTTAGATCTAAAAGATCTTTTATCTGTATAGGTGAGCAGTAGAATCAAAAGTAAATAGTAGTGGTGAATACTCACTGATCTCTCTACTCGTGTGGCGTCAGCGACCATCTCATCCAACGCTTCAAGAATCTCGCTAGGCTCCCTTGAATTCATGTACTCCTCTTCTATTGTATATTCTGAGAAAGCATCATGCCACACTTTTTTCTCGTCTTTTGCCAAGGATTTGGCATCGGTCGTATGATTGGAGAAAGCATCATGCCACACTTTTTTCTGGTCTTTTACCAAAGACTTAAGGATGCCGAGTTCATCTAATATATCCTTGATCGAGACTAAATGGGTTATCGCCTCCCTGATCAAATCGAATTGATCCTCAGGATCATTTTTTATTGTATTGCTGTCATTGTTCTCTCCATTCTTGCAGGTAGCGCATGGGGCGGGGTTCTTCGATGCCAAAGGCTTTTGGAGGGTCTTTTCGAATTCCTGGAAAAGATTTATCTCCTTGTCTTCCTGTATACATAGAGCTGGTAATTAGTGACGATGCTTATATTCACAGGTAACTCGCGAGCTTTATTAAATTTTAGCTTACAATGTCGCCAATTGCATTTTCAAAAATGTCCAATACGGACAATAGCAATCCTTTCTCTGGAAGTATTACTTTCTGTTGCTCGATGACTCCGGTAGCGCTGCTAACGATTAATTGCAGCAGCTGCTCTGGAGATGAAGGTGGATGTCTCTCATCACGTCCTTCGATTAAGTGCTTGAAAACCCTCTTTAGAATGATATCCGGCTCTCCCTCTGTTTGGTAGCTTGAACTAGTGATTATTTTATCTGTGATGCGGTTTTGTCAGTACTACTAATATGCCATTACTTCAAAGAAAATATATGCCTACCGCCATCGATCACCCAGAGCCACAGTTGGTCTACTTGCAAGATTAAGCCTGTCTCGTCTTCATTTGATATTTCAGCCGGTTGTGGCGGTAGTTGTACTCGCACAATTCCGTCTCGCAGCTCTTCGTCCTTCACCGCAGTACCCTTCTCATTTTTTTTCTTTTTGATATATTTTGTCAACACTTGGTCTTTGTTTCTCTTCTGTATATCTTTTTCCTTTAAAGATGTGTAGTAGAACCGATCCAAGGTTCTTAATTCATGAATGTTTTCTCTCTCATACGCACCAACCAATCTATCAGCCAATGTATTGGGAAGTTGTACAGGATTTCCATTCCCCACATAAGCTTTGGAAAAAGTAAGATACGGCATCTAAAGCTACAATTAGATTGTCATCGACGAATAGGGCCAACTACATACGTAAAGTGCAACATTTTCGGAGCCACTTAATGTCTTCTTTATCTCTGTTCTTGATTCTCTCTGCTGGTAAGATGTTTCCTGTTCGGCGGTTAGAGCAGTATTGGTTCCCGGATTTGCTGTGACTTTGCTCTTGCTAGTTTGCTCCAGGCTACCTGGTGTGTTTTCCTGTTGATTGGTTTTCAATATCCGTCTCTAAGTGCATTTAAGTAGTCAGTATTAGGAGGTAAACGCTTAATAAGAGGCCTACCATGCATAAAGGTTTCATATTCTGCGACAACTGATATTTATCAGTACTATCTGCATACGCTCTTTGGAGCTCTTGCTTGCTTCCACGGACGAAGCTGCTCACTGGGCGGTGCTCTTCATTTGTCAAGAAGGACCGACTTAGTAAATCCTAATGACAGATTGTGAGATTTATAGATAACACTTTGCTTTATAAGGAGCATACCTGAATCCATTCCATCTAGTTTTAAAGTCACATCATTAGTCTGTAGTTAACCCCATGAAAACTCGAGTTATTCTCACGTTGTTGGCTGGAACATGTATCCATCTAAACTTGTATCCATCATCGTGCTCTTGCTTCTGCTTCAATTTTTGATCTTGTTTTGCTACTGGTGCTTGCAATTGTGTTCCGGCCTTTTGTGCTGCTGCTGTGGGTTCCTTAGCAGATGGCTCAACAGCAGGTGGTTTCAGGGTAGATGCTTCAGCAGCAGGTGCTTCAACAGCAGGTTCTCCAGCAGGAGGCTCCCCAGCAGTCTCTCTTGAAGCAAGTTCTCCAGCTACAAATTCTTCAGCAGTAGGCTCTCTGGTTAGTTGTCCCGTCCGTAAAACGTCATTAGCTGATTTTGGTTCTTTGAGATCCATTCCAGCACCAGCCATGATCTCGTCTATAGACGAGGCTTTATCATAGATGATGTCATAGATAGATCGGCTCAGGGGCGCAAAGCTGACAATGCCGTCCTTCTTGTAAAAATCCACAATAGTTGCCCTATATTCTTTACATATATCTTCCTTCTTCTTTGCTAGCTGTGGCACATTGGGAGTTCCATCTTTGTCGTACTGGTCATACTTATTTGCCACTCGAGGAGGACTGCAAAGACAATCCTTTATCGCGCCATACCAAAGCTTCTTTGCTTTCTTTTCTTCGGCGCTGAGCTCCACAGTATTGTTTCCCATAGTATCGGTTAACTCTTCTACCAACTTATGAACCATATCCATTGCATCTTCAAAAATTGGAGACGTTAATATAGCTGGTCCATTCCTCCGTAATAGCCACCAGACAACTTCATAGTGACCATAATACACGGCCCAGAGCAGACCAGTGAACTTCAGGTCAGGGAACACTTCCTTGGCGCTTTTCCTTAGAATATTCGGTAACTTTATTTTGTCTGTGATAATTTCCTTCACATAGTCTTCAAGTCCAGTTTGTGCAATATCGATTAGTTGATTCCAAGCGACTACCGGATCAGTATTGAAATCGTGTCGTTTTAGCTCATCTAAAAGAGCTTTAGCAACATTCTTGTGCCCATTCTCAGCAGCGTGAGATAACGGGCTTTTCATCTGTTTGGTTCTTTCCCTTATGATTTTCGGCAGGGAATCACCTTCCATTTCCTCCAATAGGTATTTGACAACGTCTTCGTGGCCACCCCTTGCTGCAAAATAGAGTGCGGTTTCGCCTTTCCCTGATCTAGCAGAAATGCCATCCTTCAAATCTCCCTCTAGCAATAGTTTCATTGTCCCCAGGTGATTGTTACCAGCGGCAAAATGAAGTGCAATTATGCCGCCCATTTCTTTGTTTTTGACCTTCTTCATAATAATTTTCCTTTTTTGATTCCGTTCCTGAAAACGTCTCAAAAGTAGCCTCACTACACCATTCTGTCCATTACACGCTGCCACATGTAGTAGAGTCTCTCCATATTTAGTTGTAAGCCCATGGAGGTGCCCCGACTTCGTAAGATAAGTGTCCGCTATTGACAGCCACCCATAAAATACTGCCCATTGCACTATCAGATGTAATATCAGATTTGGCTTCGCATCTTCTGATATGATATCATTGTCGTTAATATATTCAGCGAGGAATTTTTCAAGTTCCTGTACATCACGACGATTCACTTTGGCAGAGACACCGACTTCAAGCCTGCCAGGCATAAAAGCCTCGTGGCCCATGAGAAAGCAAACTGAATCAAAATCTCGCCCTGTGGTAGCGGCTGAATACAATGCTGTGCCTTTTTCATTATCTTCTGCAAGCATTGTTTTTCGGTCGACTCGGTTCGCTAACACTTTTAATGTGTCAAAATTGCCAGACTCAGCAGCCATGTGAATCACTGTTTCCTTATTGCTTGTTCTTGCCAGTATGTCGGATCCAGCCGCTAAAAGTGATATTACTGTATTCTTATGACCATTGGCAGCGGCAAGGTGTAGCGGTGTCAGTTTAGTTTCGTTCGTGGTGGCTTCCAGGATCTCGTTATTATTATAGAGATCAAGTAGAGACGTAACATCAAGCCCGGCCAAAGCGGCGCAGTGTAGTACCGTCCATCCATCGCCATCTGGGATACCTATTAAATCCTTGGCACCAGTCAGATCAAGTAGACGAGTAACAATATCTTTGTGGCCATGGTAAGCAGCTGCATGTAGAGGAGTTCCGTCACTTCCTGATTGAGTTTTCCAATCTGCCCCATTGTCCAAAAGCATGTTAACGCTCTTCAGATAACCTTCGCGGGCTGCAAGATATAATGGAGTACTGTTGTCGCGGTTCCTAGCATTAACGACATCCAGAGTTGCCCCGCTTTCCTTGCTGGCCTCAACGATATGGCGCAACACACTCTCACTGCCGTTCTTTGCGGCAATATGGGCAGCTGTCCATGTGTTCGTCATATTGTCTACAAGGAAGGCTCTGTCAGAATTTTCTTTCAAAATTTCCACTGCGATATCTGGTGAATGGTGCCGAGCAGCCAAAAAAAGTGTCGATTGGTCTCTGTCTCCATCGTCTTCCTCGTCATCAAATCTACTTTTGATTGATGCCCCTTTACGTATCTGATCTATAAAAATATCCGGTTTATTATCTACTATCGCTTGGCCAAGAGCCTCGTTTGCCTCCACTTGCTCGGGTTTCATATTCTCGGACGACATTCGAGTCAAGCGGACTTTAATGCTTTCATCTTCGGATTCCGCATCCGATCCCGATACCGATACCGACTCAGATTCAGATTCAGATTCCGAATCCGATTCTGATCCTGGTTTGGAGCTCGATTCTAGGCCAGGTTCGTCGTCCGATGTTAGAATCCGTTCTGTATCAAGTTTTGCATCAGATTCCGAAGGCAAATTCTGGCTTGATTGTGACTGGGGCTTAGCAATAACTAGGACATCTTCAACGTCATCTGTCTTCTCAACTAGTCCAGTATTCACATTCTGGGGAGTAGAGAGGATATGCGTGGCTGAATCGGTTTCCATAACGTTCTCAGTTATGCTCAGGGAATCATATTGAATGACGCTTTCCAAAATTTCGCCATCATTATTAGACTCTACTTCAGCAGCGTGAGAAGTATCAGGCCGAGGAGTGTGCGTAACGGGTTCTTGCTGACCACTATCAGAGGGCGGGTCCTCACCGCCAATAGTAGCATGGCTCGGAGTTGGGTCCTCAGCCGCTTCTGTGTTCTGGCCTGTGCTCACAGCGTCAGACTGACCGGTGTTTTTGTCAGGTCCGCTATTATTAACAGACTTCGCTGTGGTGTCGGCAGGGTCAGATTGAGGACTCCATGTGGGCTCTCGCTGACTATTGTCACCTGATGGATCCTCACTGCCATTCGAATCATGGCTCGGCCTTGTGTCTTCAATCGCTTCCGTATCATGGCCTGCTCTCAGAGCATCAGATTGTCCGTCGCTTGTTTCAGATTTGCCATCGTCAATAGTCTTCGCTGCGGTGTCGGCAGCGTCAGGTTGAGGGCGATGCACGAGCTCTTGCTGACCATAGTCAGCGGATGGAGCCTCGCCGCCGTTGGCATCAAGACCCGGCTTCGGGTCTTCGGCCGCTGTCGCAATGCTGCCACTATCCATTGGATACGAGCGAGATATTTGTTTCTGGCAGAGGTAGAATGGACGCCAAGGGTGCCGTGTGAAACAGAATAGAACTGAAGGCCTCGTTGGGCATATATATACACCGCACCCAGCTGACGCGATCTGCAAATACTTACATTATGCATGTAACCAACCCCATGCGAGAGGTCGGATAATGCTGCAGCCACAGTCACAATAACACCAAAGCTTGTGGGCGACGAACGCGAGGCTGGCAGGTTCAGCCATTCATAAAAGAAATGATATACTACTATTAGCTAGCTGCATGTCAAGGATTTACTGTATGGGGCTTACCGCCGGGAGAAGCGGTTCGTCTCGAGGCTGGCGGGAATTATTATCTTGTTGGCAGGAGCCAAATAAGCGGGCACCTTTACACAGTAAATTACATGCAAAGGAGCATGGGGTTAATTGACTATCGCAAAGCTCCTTGGATCGATGATTTCTCCCCAAAACTGCGTTCAACATAAAGAATTGCATCTTATAACCGTCAATACTGAGCAAAGCAAGTGACTGAGCCAGACGTTGGTATAAGAGCTCTAGCTCTCTTCTCCTGATAGA
>JPJR01000580.1:0-31627 GCA_000750675.1 Pseudogymnoascus sp. VKM F-3808
GGCCATGCTGGTTCCGGAGATGGTGTTGGTGGCAGAGGTCGAGCCGATCCAGGCAGACAGGATGTTGACACCTGGGGCGAAGATATCGAGGTTGGAGCCGAAGTTGGACCAGCTGGCACGGACGTCACGGTTGTCGGTGGCACCGACGGTGATGGCGTTTGGTGCAGAGGCGGGCGAGTAGTTGGCGGCGTTGGCGCCGTCGTTGCCAGCAGCGACGACGACAGTCACGCCAGCGCTGATGGTGGATTGGACGGCAGAGTTGACGGCAGCAGAGTAAGAGCCTCCGAGAGACATGGAGAGAACAGACTTGTTTGCAATACCCTTGGACTTGGCGTTGGTGCCGACCCACTGGATACCAGCGATGACACCGGAGTTGGAGCCGGATCCGTCAGCATCGAGAACCTTGACGGCGACGAGGTTGACCTTGCTGGAAACACCGTAGGTGGATCCGCCGATGGTACCGGCACAGTGGGTGCCGTGTCCGTTCTCATCAGTGTTGGCAGAGCCAGAGATGAAGTTCGCGCCCCAGGTGGCACGGCCGCCGAATTGCTGTGATGGAAGTCAGTAGGATTTCTGGGGGGAAGCTGAGGAAGGACCTACGCTGTGGCCAGTGTAGATGCCAGTGTCGACAACGTAGACGGTGGCACCGGAGCCGGCAGTGGTGTCATAGACGTAGCTGGTGGAGCCGGCAGCCTTGTGCGAGATGCGTCCAAGACCCCATGGAGCACCAGTGCGGGTGGTCAGGGCATTAGCCTGGACCTTTCCGTCCTTCTCGACCCAAGCGACCTGTGCGTGTCAGTTATGTCAGGCACGTGCGACTGGGATGGTGACTTACGAGTGGCGACGAGGCGATCTCGCCAATGGTGGCGGTGTCGGTCTCGATCTGGTAACCCTTGAATCCATCAAGGTTGTACTTGCTGCCAATACCCTTGTGGGTAGAGCTGCGCTTGCTCAGAAGGGAGTTGACAGAGGCAAACTCGGACTCAACATCCTCAGCCTCAATATCCTTGTTGAAGACAACGATGTAGCTGTTGGGGATGACATTCTGGGCGGTGGGGTTGCGGATCTTCAGGTGTGGCTGGTCAGCAACTGGGGCACCGGCGATGAGTGGCAGGAAGGCGGCCGCGAGGGCGATGAGACTCTGGGTGAACTTCATGATGTTCTGTGGAGGAGTAGTGATGTAGTAGAGAAGATGGAATGGGGATGAGGATGAAACTGGAGAGGGGATATCGGCTGGGCTTTATAGAAAAATTGACAGGAACAAGTAAGGACCTAATCTCGCAAGATTGGGCTCATATGATCTAACGACGGTGAGCCAGGGAGAGAGGTAGGACTGACATCTTCCTGCTCGGAAGTAGTCCGGTGATGAAAATGAAGTGGTGAGGGTATCTTGATTGCGACATCCCTCCAGGTCTAGAATGCCATCTAGCAGCGTCCGTCGATCTTGGCCAGGCGCTCCAGACAGGCGACATCTCGTAGCGGCTTCTTGATCAGGAAGTTGAGTCGGGACGATAGATAGGATGAGACGGAAAAGAAGGTGTGATTGATCGTCAATATAGAACCCCTAAGGGCAATCAGGGCAAGCTATAGACCATGCCGTCGAATACAAGACAATAAATGTCGACTCGTCGTTGGTGCGGCTGGCGAGCAGTCCAAGTTTGACGTTTTCAGAGTCGCGTTGTCTCAACTAAGCACTGATCAACCCCTGCAAAGCGGCTATTGCACTCTATTGCTATCTGATCACGACTTACCTGTCAACAACCCTGTGACCCCTGTCAACAGTCCTGTGCCAGGGGTCACGGACTACCGAGCCCTGGCAGTGGTTCATAGCTTGACCTTGGGGCTTCTTTCTGGACCAACGATCACACCCTCTTTGCCGCTTCATATATCTATCTGCCCGACTCAACTTCCTAATGAAGAAGCTATTCGGACGATTCTGCTGAGAGCGGAAGGTCTGAGGGTTTAGTGTTTTGAAGCGGGGGGGAGCGTGGAGGCAGCGTGCAGGAGGAGCGATGACGATTAAAGAAGGAGGCAAGGGAGGACAAGAGATGGCCGTGGGGGTAGAGCGGATGTGGATAGCCGCATTGCGGCTTGTTTGTGACTAGGCACAAGAAGGTGTGGTGTTCACTTGGCAGCGCTTGTGAATACCTGTAACGGGTTTAACCTTCTACCATGGTGGCGCCCGGCACTTCTGGCGCCGATGAGTGTCAGGAGACGATACCATACCGTAGCGAATGGCAAGACAGCAGAACGAAGTCATTTGAAAGGGCCAGACATGCGCAGCAGCCTGTACTGTATTATAGACAAGGTCAGTATAGCAGCCGTGGTATGAAGTTGATAGCAGAAGGCTGGACCGTGCGCTGTCACCTCAACAAACTGGCGGGAGAGCGATAACCTAAATGACCGCTAGAGAGATGCCCATCCTGGAAACCCGACGGGCGTCGGTCTAGCGGCCTGGCTCATATATGCCGATGCGAGTGTGGGTTTACACATCATCACTAAGCCTAAGCGATCGAATCGCCCGAGAACTTGCAAAGTTATGTTGTTATGAAAGCGAGTAGTGTTAGCACGGAAGGAATGGCACCAACTTTCGAACTTAATGAGGCAGGTACCAATATATAAGATGGTGATGGGTGGGGGAGGCGGGATGGTAGCCTCACGTCCATACCTATTCAGTTGACGTGGGGATTGGTGCAAATGGGGGATTGATTTTCCGAAGTTTAATAATTAGGTTGCGGGGGGAGAGGATAGGGCGGCAGATCGCGACGGGCGCGCTCCGGATCGTCGTGGCGCAAGGGGCGCAAGGGGCACGAACAGCCACGATCGCCTGTTGGGGTTGTAGAAATGGCTTGAAGCATGTTAAAACTGCTTGCTCTCACACCGCTGTCGCGCTCTAAGGACATCAAATGTAGTGGCTTTGGGTCACTTAAATGAAGTGTTCCTGCTGCTCAAGCTGGGACCAATCTCCTTCCAGGGTGATCGTGGTTGATAGCAAGCATGTTAAGGTGAATTTAATTGACCAAGATTATGCCCACACGCAGCACTATCATATGTATAATGCATGGTAAAAAGTGGTAAAAAGACACAACACTATAATATGCTCAGTGCTGTATCCCTGGCAGCACCGACATGGTCCGAAGTCGTGCCGCATCTCGTCTCTCCTCGCCCTCTACTGGTTCCCCTCGCACACAGCCGCCACATCCCCGCCTTCAACCCCTCCAATCCCCATCCCCTCGCCTGGGCTTTCCTGGGCTTTCCTGGGCTTCCTGGGCTTCCTCGGAGTCTTCGGCGTCTTCAATGCACGTCCTGCTCACTCCCAGCAGCCAGCGCCAAGACTATGAATCCCTTGTGCCTGTTTTGCATTCACCATTGGCGCCAGTAGTGCCTCATCACCTGCCGCTTCTGTACAAACGAATTCGCCATACCCCTCCGCCTCGTCGTCACCCTCCTCGTAGCATCCTACCAGCGTGCCACCTCATCCGGACCGTGTCACCCACGACGACTGCCCGGCGACGCGACGCGGCGTGCCCCGCCCTCGTGATCGCTAAAACACCGCCCTCCCATTTCCTACTTATGTCCACCCGATCCCCATCTATCACATGGTTTCGCAACGTGTGTGTTGATAATGATTCGAATTATTTATTTATAGGCATACTGTAATATTTGATACAAGATGTGCTCGACTATTCTCCCTTCCGTCCCCAATTTATAACGCTGGCCATGTTTTGGGGGTGATGTTATTATACTGCCCCTGTTAAATGGTCTTATACTTCGTGTAGCTATTGTTAATCAGACGAAGATGGAACTCGAGATCCGAGCAAGTAGATCTGGGATTGTGGGCTGGGTGTACGAGGGGAGAGGAGCTGATGCGGTGGGTGAGGGGTGTTGGTGGCGGAACTTATCGAGGGGATCGCGAACACAACAAGTTGTGCTATAAATAGAATGCTAATATACATGATTTTATTTTCAAAATTCAGCTATCATAGTGAGTCCTGATATGTTTGATGTTGCTTGTAGCAGCCATACTTTGTAAATTACCTGGCTACATACAGTACGGCGGTGACAAAGGTATTCGTACGGCGGGCCGTGCTTGCACCGTTGGGCAGCCCATAAATATTTCCACGCGGCGCACTAGCCCCATTCTCCCCACACTAACTCACAAAAGGTCGTCATAGTTCGACAGGCAAGTTTTGGCGGGCCGCAATGACGAGGTAAGTAAACAAGATTCTTGCAAAAAAGATCCAGTATTTGATAAACGCCAGGGTTAAAATTGAGATATTTAATAATTTATCCCTACTATGCAGTTAATAACTGCAAACAAGACTCTCTCTACCCCTGCCTCGTATAAGCCACAAACTCCATTATCGTCGTCATCGTCTACAACTTTAAATATGTCGACTCTATAAGTAAAGTAATGCAACGCAAGGTAAACCTTTTCTCAATAAAACTCATAATTGATTCCGATTCCTCTACTGTACATTTCGCTACAAACCGTCAGCGTCGCTATATCTCCTCCACACTCCTCAGTCCACTCTCCACTCGCCTCAATCACCCCTCAAAAGCGACGAAAGCGTTTAATTCACAATGGCAGACGGGTAAAGACAAAAATTTCTTCTCCACCAAATCCTCCATCCCACTCCGCAGAACCCCAGTATTTACGATGGGATCACCTCCCTCACAGACAAGAATACGAAGCAGACTCCCAACAGGAGGATAACACCAACAATAACAACCAAACTGCGTACAAATCCGATGACGAGTCCGACGACAACGACGCCGGCAATGCCGCCACGAGCAGCAAAGCCAACAACCAGGGCCAACAATCAAAATCCCTCTATAAAGCCCGATCTCAGCGTCAAACTCAGCAGCAGCAGCCAGCTCCGAATGGCAACATGCAGATGCAGTCGCGCGACGAAGCTAGAGAGAAGGCGGGGTACAGGGCTGCGGCGATCAGGGAGTCGAGGATCAAGGACAGGCCTATCGGAAAGAAGGCGACGGATAGTGCGCTCAAGATTAAGATCGAGCTTGATCTAGAGGTCGAAGTTGACTTGTATGCGAGGGTGAAGGGTGATGTAACTATTGGGTTGATGTAGGGTGGAGATCTGGCAGGGCGATGTGATATTTGGGTTGATTGGGGATCTATTGGGGGCGATATACGAGTGATGATCTGGCAGGGCATGAGATAGGCTTCATTATGCAGCATAGTAAGCTTGAGATAGAGTGGGATATGAAACTATGGCTGAATTTATACAATACCGTTTTCGTTGGATTACTTCTTTATACGCTTGTTTCCTCTGTTATTCTACAAACCTCCCACCTCTTCCCAGCTGGAACAAACAAGGAAGGATAGGCTGAGCAGATGGAAGATATCGTTGAAAGGCAAGATATTTTGAACGACTCAGTTCCTGAGGTATGTCAGACCATGCGGATGTGGGTATCACCTTGCTGACACGGACATGAGGCCATAACACCAAATCCTCATCTTACCAGCAACCGCTGACAGCAGGTCGTCATGTTTTCTGAAGAGGGGTTCAAAGTTTATGAGGCGCAGTTTTTAAAGGATGCGGTCTCAGTCTACGCGAAACTAGCCCCAAGCACTGTGAATACGGAGATAAACTACTCCCTTGCCCCTTAAAACGCTAGGGATCTTCGGCACATCAGTTGCCTATTTCAAGGGGGGGGGGTAGTAGTTAGTTCACACTAGTTGCGGGGCTACCCGTATTGGCATAATTGTATTCACAATGCTTTGGGCTAGTGTCGCGTAGACTGAGTATTGTCTCACGTATACAGATCTTTTACCGTAGTATCACTGAAGATCTTTCAATATTCGTTTTCTAAAGATAAATAATTGTCCTTCTTAGATTAGAGCTTACTGTACCAAAGCTGTCTCCAGAACTATTTAAGAACGAGAGACTTCCGTCCATTTAGATATAAAAGTTCAGTATTCAAAACAGTCTAAACTGCAAAGCAACTTCAAAAGAACCAGCTTCATATCCTTCATCATGATTTTCCCAGTCACTACAAGCTCGCTTGCTTTAGCGATCATCTCCTGCCTCGCACCATCTGTGATGGCAAGTACACTTGGAGGTGGTGGAACTGGAAACGTATACGTGAGTGCATTCATTCCTTTTCTGTTGCTGCCTGTTACTCGGAGTTTAAATTCCAATCAAGACATCTTCTAGATAATGTAAAGCTGACTCTCGGCTTTTTTATAGTTCTACAACTGCGGCAACTGCAAATGTGACGCCGCCGCTTCCAAAACAGGCTTTACAGGGCAGTCGGATTGTTTTGGTACTGGTCCTGAGACTCGTGCTGTCGGTCTCACCGGCCAATCCGGTAACTTTCCGAGAAAGACTACTTGCGAACTTTACACCGATACCGAGTGTAAAAATGGCTTCCAAAGTGTTGGTGTTGAATATGGTCAGACGTGGGGGTGCTCTGCATTTAACCAGAATGCAGGCAGTGTTAGATGCTGGTATAATAAATAGGTTTGTTTGTGCCATAATTTGATGCACAATGTACTAAACCCTACCTGCTTAGTTTTTCTATTTAGCCTATAAAAAGGTTGAAGAGAGTTCCAGATATTCTAGAGAGCCTTTGTTTTTGTAATTTCTGAAATTTAGATTGCTTAAATTGTTGACTTGGACCGGACAAGGACTGCACACATTAAGTTATAAGAATTGCGGTCTCTATTATTAGATTTGAATAAACAGAATTTCAATGCGAATTTTTCAATTATTTATATGAATAAAGGATACTGAAATATGAAGGTAGGCTACATAACATATGCTATATGTACTGAACCTACTCAATAAACTTAATGATAGCATTCCAGCCAACTGTCCTTCTCTCATCTGCCCCGTTTCTCCTCTTTTTGTTCATGTTTCGTGGTGCCCATTGTAGTATAAGTGCCATGTCAACCCAGTATCTCCACATACGACCATAGACTCAAGAGAATTGGGCATCCCGTCCGCTCTGCCATGCATAAGCTTGTAATTCAGTGGATTGATGCTCTCAATCGTGCCAATAGGCATAGCGTGGAATCTGAGCCCCTTGCCGCCTTAAGGGGTGAAGCGAGGGTGAGCAGGGTGAGCAGAGTGAGGCGAGGCGACGTTTTCGTGTAAATTTCGTGTTAGTCTCGCGACAATTTCGTAATAGTACCGGAGTGTGGCCTTTTTAGCTTACGTACCTTGTTTCATGTGCTTTTCTCTTATTTTCTGTGATCCACCATTTATGAGCCATAAATCTGAGCCACGTAAACTGAGCCTCAAAAAGTGCAGAGGTCCACATTAGGACCATAAATCGGGTGACTAGATTATGAAGTTCACGTGATTTGGAGAATTGGATTAGGAAACAAATCTACAATCCAACGACATTCGAAATTCTTGCAGGCATGGCAATTCCTTATGCTCTGCATTACTGAGAGGTGAAAGCTTTTCCAGGCTCTTGACAATTGTGGCGAGCCTTCTCTTCGGCTCGGCACGTGCTGATCAAGGCTCCCGGCCCCCCACTAAATTGAGGGCCCAGATCCACGGATCCACCCAATATACGTACTAACGGGCAACTACAGTAAGTGTCAGATCAGCCTCATCAGATAACATTTGCTTGTCCGCAAGATAGGCAGGGTTCTAGGAAAGCATACTCGGCTATCATATTTTCATCGTTCGCAGCCCTAAGTCGTATCTGGTGGACAATAACTGAACTATTACGTTTCCAAGAACAATCTATTGACTTTGTTCCCAAAACCTACGAAGATGAGATATGGGAGAAAGGAGTGGAGCGGGAAAGTCGGAACGGCGAAAGCACCACATGAATCTTTGCCTCTGCATCAACTTCGACCCAATAGAGTTATTAGACGACACGGTTACTGAGCTTATTACCGGGTGAAGTCTGTCTATTTGACTCCTATGAGTATAGTAGACCAGGAATCGGACTTACGGGATTAAACATTAGCGACGAAAGACTGAAGGCGACAAAGTACCGAAAGCGCGAAGGGATTTCGGCCAGCAGTGAAACGTTTGTTTAAAGTTAAGGGACGTACGCGACCAATTTAATATCCCGGCAAGGTCGGATCCCTACTTTCTTGCCAACTGCATCCAGAAGTTAAAAAATCCATGTGACTCAGTGATTACCGGCATCATCGGATGGTAACCGTCGGATCTCTATTTTCCAAAAGTGTACGCCATTCAATTTTATCCGTTGTTAGCCAATGTCAACTCTCACGGATATATATGACAACTAGACGCGCGCTTTGGCCAAGTTGAATCTGCAATTTGAGAACGTATTCTAATGAGTTATTAGTGTAGGTACCTGCATGTCCATCCACCTGCCAAATAAATAACCTTACCTTCCTAAGTTTGCGAATGGGTCCTCACCCTCATACACACTAGAGGTCCACTCCACCTTTTAAAAGTAGGAACGTGGGCACGGTCCGTCCTGCCACGGCATTTGTGATCCGGACCCAATCGAAACTATTAGCCTAGCTGTCACTCCCCTGTCAAATTCGAGCTAATACTAATTTACTCGCGTTCCAAGACCCTACGTTCCATGGCTATACGCTTGGCGGCGGTTACGTTCCTCGACTGTTACATTTTAATATAATGGATAGCGAGTGAGAGTTAGCAGCACACCCTATATACCATGCTTCACTTGAGATTAAGACGATAGTTTAATAGATTACGACTCGACGCTATCTCTAACGAGCTAGTTTGTAAAGATGTAGTTAATTTTGACCCAAGTTAGTGTTGCAGACAGCTATCAAATGCGTATACTAACAAGAAAAATCACTTAAAAAGGCTATATTTTAGCCATATTCCTTGTTATTCTAGGACCCTGCTTAACAAATTACAAGTATTCCGGACAACATTCTGAGTGAGTTGCCTTCACATACCAGAATGCACAATTGTTAACGGACCCCTGGGCGTAACCCATGTTATTCATCTTCTTCATCCGTCTTTCCTCATTCACAACTTGAGTTTCAAGTTCTATCTGGTCACCTTAAGATCATAAAACAACAAGGTTACTTCTAATATCAATTGAAACGCCTTGAAGCTTCATATGCCACTGTCACATACAACATCACGAATGCTACTATGAGTGCATGCTACTATGGGACCCTGTTCTACTTCTATAGAGATATGCGAAAGCACATATAACATGGTTTGAAATTTTCTAACGCTTTTACTTTTCTCTGAAGCAACACCTTTCACTGCTCCTTACTGTACAAGATAACTTCTGTTTTATCCTTACCTTCAAAATGCTCAGCTGCATTCCTATCGCCACTGCCCTTCTCGCAGTTAGCCCTGCAATGGCCCATATGCAAATAAGCCGGCCATTTCCCCTTCGCAGTCAATTTGACCCGGCCAATGACTATACCAACATTGACTACTCCATGACCAATCCCCTTCTTGCAGATGGTGCGTTTTTCACACCGGTTTTAATGTGGCAATTTGGCTAACACTATCTAGGTTCAAACTTCCCTTGCAAAGGTTACCATACCGACGCCTTCCGCGCAACTGCAACCTACACCGCTGGGAGCACCTATGACATCTCCCTTACCGGATCCGCTACTCATAGTGGAGGATCATGCCAGCTATCCCTTAGCTACGACCATGGTGCCACCTTCAAGGTCATCAAGTCAATTCTCGGTGGTTGCCCTCTGACTTCGAAGTACGACTTCGTCGTCCCGGCCGAAGCACCTAACGGCCCAGCCCTTTTGGCGTGGACATGGTTTAATCTCAGCGGAAACCGTGAGATGTACATGAACTGCGTGGATGTGGAAGTCATTAATGGCGCAGGAAATGCTGCAAAGTTTAATGCTCGGCCTAACATCTTTGTGGCAAATGTCAACAATGGCTGCGCAACAGTGGAGGGCAAGCACACGGTGTTTGCCAATCCGGGCGATGCAGTTATCTATGGAAGTGGAGTAACCAGCACCAGCCCTGTCTTCCCAAAGTGTTAAATGGCAGAAGTAGGATTATATGACGAGGTTGAGTGGTTTTGCACATTTTTTCAATATCAGATAGGTAGTTAGCTGGTGGGGTGGTATTAGTATAATACGCCCTAACAATGTATTCATTCATTACTCCAACAAGGTCCTCGAGAGGTGCATTCCCATCCTCCCTTCTTCATACAAGCTCATCCAACCACCCGAGTACCCGCGTCAATACCTCGTCCCGGTCCCGATCACTAAGCAACTCATGCCAGCCCCCCTTAACCTCCACTAGCGTCTTATCCACCGCCCCCGTCCCTTCCACCAACCCCCTACTCCCCGCCACATCAGCCCACTCATCGGCCGTCCCATTCAGCACCAGAGTCGGAACCCTCCACCCCTCCAGTTGTCGTGGCCCTGCAATGCTTTAATGAATCGGCTGCCCAAAATTGGCATTTAGCTTTTGTCGCTCAATGAACCAGTCGATGGGTTTTGGGAACGCATCCATACGTCGATGGTATAGTCTGTTAAAGCTAAGGTAGATTTGGCTTGGTCAGAAGAATGACAGACTCAAAATGCTACCAGCTTGGAATAGCGCCCACGAAGTTTGCAGATATCATTATTGCTGATATACCAAAGAGATGTCCCTTAATTAAGGAACTGCGAGTACGGGAATGCACTAAGACGTCGCACAAGTGCAGGGCTGTCAGGTCTTCTGCAAAGAGTTGAACCGTAACAGATATAAAACGGCCCATCTTCGACCAAAGCCTTATCAAGCTCAAACGTCTGTAGCGCTCGGACTGACGAGGGGCTGGATCAGGGTAAATAATTGAAGCATCAATTTGAAGTGCGGCAATGTTTCCAGCGTGGACATCTTTCTGCAGTGCAGATATCCTAGTATCGATGTCATGAAGATTGTGGTTTGCATCTACAAAATCTATGGAGATGCCGACTGCGGACTTTCGAGCTTTACCGCTTTCAGTAAAGCGAGGGGAATCACTCCCCACGTTCGTATCTCTCAAGGCGCTCTCACAAACAAGCCAGATATTATTATTGGCGAATTCACCATGCCGAAAACGCACTGGGTAATCATGTGACGCTGGGTAGAATAAATACAACGCAAGTCATTCAGTGTCGTACGCTCAGTAACGTTCACGTCGAGTTATTATCGGAAGGGCCCGCAGAGGTCACTCGAAGTCACCTTTTAAGAGGGCAACATCAGGAACACCCTGCGGGGAAGTGCAGTCCCCAGTGCCGGATGTTCCACAGTGTGCCTGGGGTAACGGGTAACGTCACCACTCACAGCGCATGCTAGATAATTAAAGATTGTAATCGACACTAGGATCGCTGCAAGGCCTGATTTTTCCATGGGCACATTTCCTTTACATAGCCATTCAATCGATACTATTTATTTTCGAGGCCAGTATGGTAACGTTGCTAATTTTCAACGCGGGCTTTCTTTCCCAATCGTGGGATGGTCGGCAGAAGGTCGAGCTACCAGCCAAGGAGCTACCTTCTTACTAGGAAAACCCCACCTTACCCCAGAAAGTAGGGGCTAGGATAGAGGTATATATGTATTGCGATGAAGACGAAAAGACAGTATCGCCGACCAACTTCAGCATTGACAACCTAGCTCTTGCACACTCCTTTTGAGAATTACAACTATATATTTGGAGATCTACTTGCATATATTTGTTCAATTATCAGTTGGCCATGTTGTCCTGGACAAAGAGGCATCTTGTCTTATTATTAGCCATCCCTGCGGTATTCGCGGCTCCTAGTACCCATCCCACCTCTCACACAAATGTCACCGGCGAACTCCTCCAGCCTATCGCTGGGCGAGCTGCCCCAGGCTATAGGAACGCAGCGTACTATGTAAACTGGTTAGTAGTTACGAACGGTTAGCTGAGATCCTAAATGACATATATCAGGGCAATCTACGGGCGAGGCCACTTGCCACAGCAGATCCCAGCATCGGAGCTGACACATGTCCTATATTCTTTTGCCAATATACGACAAAGCGGCACCGTGTAAGTTTAATTACTCCTGCGGTTCTGAGAAATATGAATGCTAATAACCCGTAAGCTACCTCTCCGATGAGTGGGCAGACCTGCAGATCCACTGGCCCGGAGACAGCTGGAACGACGTCGGAAACAATGTCTACGGATGCGTAAAGCAATTGTTTCTCCACAAGAAAAAGAATCGGCACATGAAGACTCTGCTCAGCATTGGTGGTTGGACCTACTCGATCAACTTCCCCGTCCCAGCCAGCACTGCGGCAGGACGAAAGGAGTTTGCAAGGTCATCGGTTAAGCTGGTTGCAGATCTCGGCTTCGACGGACTCGATGTGAGCAAACCCACCAAAACACAAAACATAGAGCGCAGCTGATAAATCTTTAGATTGACTGGGAGTACCCCGCCAATGAAGCAGAAGCCGCCAGCATGGTCCTCCTCCTCAAAGCCTGCCGAGAGGAGCTTGATGCATATGCCGCCAAACACGCACCAGGTTATCACTTCCTGATCACCATCGCCAGTCCCGGCGGACCTCAAAACTACAACAAGATGCACATGAAGGAAATGGACGCCTACCTTGATGCGTGGCACTTAATGGCCTATGACTACGCGGGATCTTGGGACAAAGTCGCAGGCCACCAAGCCAACCTCTACCCTAGCATCGACAACCCCTCCTCTACCCCATACTCCACAGACTTTGCCGTTAAAGAGTACATCACCGCCGGTGTAACCGCCAGCAAGATTGTCATCGGCATGCCAATCTACGGCCGCTCATTCGAGGCCACCGCGGGTCTCGGCAAGCCTTTTACCGGCATCGGCTCCGGAACCTGGGAGAACGGTGTATGGGATTACACCGACCTCCCCAGGGCCGGCGCGACCGAGTTTCACGATAATCAAGTTGTTGCGGCATACAGCTACGACCCCGTCACCAAGGAATTGATCAGCTACGACACGCCGGTGGAGATTTCCACCAAGTCTGAGTATGTCAAGTCGAAGGGTCTCGGCGGGGCGATGTTCTGGGAGACTTCTTCGGATTTCACGGGTAGTAAAAGCTTGATCTCGACCGCAGCATCGAAGTTTGGTGCGCTCGAGTCGAGTCAGAACCTTCTTAGCTACCCGGCCAGTGTCTACGAGAACTTGAAGGCTGGCATGCCAGGGCAGTAAGCGCGGAGAGAAGGAGGATTTTCCTTGCTGGTTGATTCGTCTATACTTACTCTTATATGCCTTTTGTTTTGTTGTATTTTCTCATATGAATTTGTACATACTGTTATCTGTGTTAGTGTTACATATTTTATCATGTACCTTGCTATCTGCAGTTGTCTCGGATGCTACTCCCGGATCGACACGAGCGCATCTTCACCCTGCACTTACCTGTCTCTCGTTCGAGAGGGTATAGTCTAGCTCGGAGAATATCGCTGATCTGGTATATACCTAAACTTCGAAGGGGTAGGGGCCACTCAGTGGCTATCGAGTGGGAGCTCAACAGGAGATTGGGATACTGCAATAGTGTCTTGGCAACACATTGCTGTATCGGTCTTACCCCTCATCGAGTGCGATGACGGTAATCTACTTTTTTTCGGGGTGGGGATGGGAAGAAGGTGCATGAGAGCAGAGGATGGAAGAGCGACAGAAACTATACACTGAAAAAAGTAATCTACTCCGATCAGCTCGCGCGTCACATAGAGAGAAGTGGTTCTCTGGTAGTTTAGATGAAGAGGCCTAACGGCAATTGCAACAAGAAGGAGAGGATGATGAAACTTTACCAAAACCACCTAGCAATTTTCCTTTGATCTGCCACCTTATGCTAGAACGCAATCGTATCGCAAATGCATTATTAGTTACTAAAGATCTACAGAGCAAAGAAGGGCAGGCAGTTTTACAAGATCTATGCAGTTTATGTATTGATGATAACTGAATAGTATATTGACTAGATTAATGGCCTATTGATGGAGTGTGCCCTTGCAACAATTGTCTGACTGTTATAGTAGAGTAAGCATAAGATGCGATTCTAAGTTAATTAAAGCTAACTGATTTAGGCTAAGTCTTCTAATATGCTTGAAGCACATACATAATTGTCACTAACATAAGCTACGAGATACCCAAAGTTAACAACCTAGCTTGTACTCTTGCCAGCTTTGGAACCAAAAGCTCCCATTTGCTAAGTACTATTATGCATATTACAAAATGAAGTTGTAGTAAAGATGACTAGAGCAACTATTACAAATGGCATCTTGAAAATCTAACAATGAGATATGGGCTCCTTACTTTTCGCTACACACTTGCTATCGCAGGCTACTGTCCATTCTACGTAGGCAGTGAGACACTTTCTCTATCATAAAGGATATAGCAATAGATGACAAAATCCATACTCCTCAATCATATTAACAAACACCTTGAGACTAGTACAAAAAAGGAATGTCACATCCCTCATGTCATGTACCACTCATAAACCCTAATCTACGGACCTATCCAGAACCTCACCAACGGTGCATGGCCTTACCCTGTGGTGACAAACAGGATGGTATCACAGAGTAAATTTTCAAGGATGGAGACCAGATAAACATTGTTAACGGGCTCTATTAACGGTTACCTTTCATTGCGAGTCTGATCTTTTTTCATGGGTGCTAGAAGAACAGCCGAGGAAGGAACTTTCTTAGATAGCAATTGATTTAAACCCAAGTAATACATGGGCTCTTTGACTATAGCAACCCTATTGGAGAATGGGTCTCAATTAATTCTCGGATTGAATAGGCGGACTGCCGCTCCTTGGATAACAAACGGATACGATGGATCAACGATTTAGGGCAGTCCAGACCCATAGTCAATGACGAGTCTTCATAGATCAACCCACCGGCGCCTGGTTGCGCTTCAACAATGCCGCAAGTCTTTGTTGCTTCCGTCGCGTTATAAATCGTATAGTTTCAAGGGGCTAATTGCAGATTGGCTCTCCTTGGCTGACTCTAGGTGTTTGCCACCGGAAGCTGAACGCCGAATTATAAAGCACCGCTACTTGACAACGCCAACCTAACTGCAGTTGCCAGCTCCAGCATCAGCCGGGGGTTTTGATCTTCCCGCCAGAGAACCAAAAGCGGCGCTTGGTTGTTCGAGTAGAGCGCGGAGCAAGAGGATTTGCTTGGCAGATACGGTCTCACTCAGAGCGTATGGCGAAGCTAGCGCTTCTACACTGGTTAGTCTAGGCCGTCAAGGCGATCATCCGCAACGAATACAGGCCGGGTAAATACAGGAAAAGACATTGAGTGAGTGGCTGCAAGTCTATGAGACGGCAAGTGGTGATGGTAAATGTTGACTGTATCCATGAAGACTGCGGGGAAGGGCGTGGGGAAGTGGAGAAAGCGGAGAAAGGCCGCTGCCGGAGGAAGCTTCTCCAAAGGGCTAAGATTTTGCCTCTCAGTATAGTGGCTGGAAGATAGCGACCCAGTAAGACTCAGCAAATACACTACCATATTTTTTAGCAGGGCTTTGAGTTGTGCGCCATAAAATCCCAACGGCCCTTTAGCTTGGCACATTTCCTCGGGATGTACGAACACAGCATCCCATTTTTTGCCTGCATTGTGGAGGGGAATCTTTCAAAACTTGATTTCGGGGCTACGGCTAATGTCGAAAAACGCTGCCTTCTTCCATCCTTGCCTTCTATCTTGATTGACAAGTCCGGGCTCGTATAATCATCGTTTTTGACACTTTCGTGTGCCTTCGACACAGAGGAAGGATTTCAGAGTCATAACTTATTTTCAGGCTAAATGCGCTATCGTCGTCATGTTCTTGGAGGCGTAATCAGAGTCCGAGACTCGGCTCGGCTTTCCGCATGACTGTATATATATGGCCTTTGTCCTAGCACGTAACTCTGCATTGTTCAAGACAGAAGGCGCCCGCATCGTAGACAAACAAACCTAAAGGCAGCATGGATCGCAAACACAAGTACCTCACAAAGGAGCAAGTAGAGAGCTTTATGAAGCATGGCTTCCTCCGTCTCGAAGGCTGCTTCTCTGCTGAAAAGGCACAGGACTGGACAGCGAACGTCTGGCAACGGCTCGGCATGGATCCAGACGACAAGTCAACCTGGAACCGTGAACGTGTTAATATGTTCGCGCACAGAAGAGAAAGCGTGAGCACTTTTGCCCCTAAGGCGTGGGATGCCATGTGCGAGCTGTTGGGTGGAGAGGATCGCGTTTCGAAGGAATCTGCGACTTGGGGAGACGGCCTTATCGTGAATCTGGGCACCCCAGAGTGGGAGGGAAAGTACCCGCACCCTAGGGAGCTTGACGGCTGGCACGTAGACGGCGATTTCTTCATGCACTATCTTGACTCCAGGGAGCAGGCACTGCTCGTCATTCCGCTGTTCACTGACATCAAGGCTAATGCTGGAGGTACTATGATCTGTTCTGATGCAATTCCATTTATCGCCAAGCATCTTGTGAGAAGCTCTTTCTTATGAAGAAGCCTGTACATATTGCTAACTGTATATCCAGTATGCTCATCCAGAAGGCGTGTCACCCAGAATGGTGCCTCGAGGCGAGCATTCGAAGCATGACAATCTTGACTGGTACTGTAATATCGTGAAACAGTGCAGCGACTTCCACGAGATGACTGGAAAAATAGGAGATGTCGTCCTAATGCACCCGCTCATGGTCCACTCAGCGTCCCGAAACAGTCTACGCATCCCGCGAATCATCACCAATCCTCCCGTGTCTCTGAATGAATCATTCAACTTCGACCGCGAAAATCCAGAGGAATACAGTTTGGTGGAGCTAAAAACCCTGCAAGCGTTAGGAAAAAAGAGGCTGCAAGGCTGGCAGGCTACCGGGCCAAGAGAAAGGATTGTACCAGAACGCATGCGGAATGTCGAAGGGATGAAGAAATTCGAAATGGAGAGGTGAATCAGAGTATGCAGAATATCCAGACAGTTAAATTGTAGTATTGAAGTTGGTTTGAGCTCAATAAGTTTGCTAGTTTGAGTTAATCACGTTAATCTCCCCACACACTCCACGAAGTAGAAGCGTTTGTACATTGTGTGTGTATTATGGGATTTTACGCTCGCAGTATCTAGGTCCCACTCTCACCCGCCGCTCATCCCTCGCCTCACCGAAAAGATCATCCCAAGGTGGTAAGAACCTTGAACTATCACCCAGATATGTTCCTATTTGCGCGAAGCGACATTCGTGCTTGGTTGCTTGCCTAAAAGATGATGCCTAAAAGATGGCATTGCCGCCATCAACATCAAACACTATGCCGGCTATTACTTCGAGGCGTGCAGACTTTGTGGCCACTTTTAGGCGGATAAGAGGTTTGACACGTCCAGATGCCGCATTGTCTGTAGATAGTTCTCAATCGTGCTTCTATTGTGCCCGATTTGAAGTCAAGCAGGAAGGACTGGATCGCAGGAGTATAGAAGATGATACCTCGCTAATGTAAATCCTCCCCCAAGTAGCTGCCTCATAATGTGATATTCGAACCCCATGCCTCTTGTAGGGATTGTATACCCTGCGATGTAGTCCACTTTATGTCTTTCTCAATACATCGTAACATTTTGACGAGCTCGGCTTGTTCCTTAGGCTCCTTCAGACTCCGCCCGCCTACTATTTTCAGTCACGGCACATCCATAGATCTCAGTTACTTACAGATTACAAGAGGCTGTACAGCATTGACCAGTGCTCCGGGGTGTTTGCTCCCTAGTGCTTTGGTCATGCCGCACAGTTGTATGGTATGCTTCAGTATTTCGTCCTTTTATTGCATCAGCAAAACTCTTACAAAGGAATGCAAGCTTTGGCATTGACTATACGTACTTCAACTGCCCTTGCAAAGTGTAGAAAATGTATACCACTTGTATAATGAGGATTATGAAGGGCAAGAAGTACTTTTGTTAGGTGATAGAACTGCATCGCAACGACTAAAGTTGGTGAGTTTGCGAGCGCCTAAAGAAACCCATCAATAGCTTACTGTGCCAAGTACACAAGTACGAGATCTTAGGAAATAGTCCAATCTCGTCAATAACGTATAAAGGAGTGAACGATTCGGGTAAGCTCTCCTTCCACGAATCGATCTCATGCTGCAGTCCATCCCAGGTACTGCAATCTCCGTTTTTTATACCTTCGCCAAAACAGTAGTCAACAACCTCAGCTGTCAACATAGTCATCTTCTCCGTCTTTACGTAGTCACTGTCTCCTCCCCAGATAATATCAGTTTTCCAGGTGCCTGGGCGAATGTTCGTTGGTTTGCTATTTGAAAGCGCCAGCGAAATTTCCTCTCGAAAATAAGTCCAAAATGCCGTCCGTTTTAGCTCTCGGAAGCCAATGTTCGCTCGGTTGTGCGTAAAGAGAGACGAGCATCCTTGTAGGTGGCGCTGGTGATCCGTGTCGTTGTTCATCATCTCATACATCCAAAGTATAACAGTAGACACTGGTAATACATTATCGAGGGCGGTTGAAGGGTCTGCCAAGGCTGGTATAAGATCTCGGATACATAACTCGTGATGGTGTACAGCGTATAAGGCACCGCACGATCCATCAAGACGGCTTAAGTGGCAGGCAGAAAATGCAAGGACGGCGTGTAGTACGATGGGGCAACTAAGTGCTAAGTGCGGGACAAATCTCTCGAATTGGCGTTGGGGATCATTTAGATCAAACTATGCACTATCAGCTTGCTCATTACCTGAGAATATACATACCCAACTGGCTAAGTTGTCAATGTAATGCTGAAGTAGGCGTGCAGTCATAGGATCGCTAAGCGGCTTTGTAGGGCCTTTCATATATATTGCAGATCCGGACATTCTTCTGCGAACAAGAGACTCAAAAGCGTCCACCGTGTCCACGCTAACATTACTTGCTGTGTAGCATGGAGAGGCAAAGTGGATGCGCTCACAGATCGGGGCAGGGGTGACTGGTTGCGACATATCATCTCTGGGTGGAGTTGTAACCACATCCACTGCAGGATACGGTGAAGAGCAATCATCTGCGAGGACACGTGGTACAATAGCTAGAGCAGCAGGAGATGCATTGTCGTCATCTTCATCGCCAGCATCCACTGAATTAACAAATGAGACTATACGTACACATGAGTATGCTTTCGACGCTAACTGTGCTCCACGAAGAGATATGTACCTTTAGAAGGGGTGTCCAACCAAATATGATTCGAGGGAAAGCGAAAGCCGCCATTAGTAGAAGAACTGGCAATTCTATCATATTGACACTCAAGGCGTGTCCTCTCACAGTGCCGGCATTGAGGTTTTCGTTCATCACCTTTCCATTGTTAGCTGCGTTGAGCAAGCAACCTGGGATGAAACACACATTTCATATGTCGCTTGCGACATGTAACGCTTTACTCATTAATTCATCGTTCTGCTAACTTGCAAAGTATTTTGAGAACTGGGGTGGCTCACCAGCCTGTGGAAAATCAACTCAGTCTCATGACGATCTGTAGGTGTGACACCTGAAGATACACTCACCTGTCCTAACGCGTCTGCGAACGTCTCGCACGGACTCCATGATATCGAACACTCAGCAGCAGGTCATTGACAAGGGTGTGGGATCGTAGATTATACTGCAGGGCTACTGGTAGGTGTTGCAATATTCAGATGCAAACGAACCCTTGCCCTGTCTTTGTTCTAGTTACACGCGAGGGCTCCCTGAAGACTCGGAAAAGTCTAATCATGTGCTGTATAACCCAGATTAGCACGTGGCTTCAGAGATAAGGCTCAGCTGGACGCCTAAATAATCAAGACACACCGAAAAACTCAATGATACTGACACACTTCTCTCTACAAAAGAGATCTGTGGTAAGGAGAACACAGTGCTCAATGAGGCGGAATGTTCTTGGTCAAATTCCCTTGAGCAATTAGTCAGAAACTCTTTTGAGAGCTCATTCGCCACAAAAGTGGGTATCTTTTCGGAGCGAGTAATAGTACTCGCTGATACGGAAGCGCCTTCTTTGGGAATTACGCGGGATTAGTGCCTCCACACTCGCCCAAGCATCCTGTTGCCCAGCCATGTGATATTTAGTGCTGATAGACCTTTCAGCGAAGGAGATGCAGCCCCGCTCTAGTGATGATCTGGGGATTGCCTCCTTGCTGTGGGCTAACTTTCATTTGCGGGGTACAGGGGTAGCTATATCTGGGGTACATCTATGCGTCCTCACCCCAAACGAGGATTTGAAACTGTACCAGGCGTGCAGCATTCTAAATCACCCCAAATCTACAGAGGTCGCTGCAGAGTTTCTTCATAATGGTAGACGCCAAATCAACTACTTATTCAGACCTCGGTCATGATGAGGTGGCTCAAGACGACGCTTCTACTACCAAAACCAACACACAGAATTACATGGCCGAGTCCCGCATGGAGGCGGCTCTGCTTAGGGAAAATCCTCGTCCACTCCGAAAGAGCTTCTTAAAGCTCTATTGCTGCATCTTCGTTGGATACCTGTGCTCGGCCACCAACGGATTCGACTCCAATACCTTTGGTACGTATCAAAACGATCGCAGCAGGCATATTTTCGTGTCTAGTCGTTGGCTGACAGTCGTCTAGGAGGTCTGTCTGCCATACCACAATTTAATGAGTTCTTTGGCATCACCATTGACAACCAGGGCCTTGTTGTAGTGATGTTTGTCATTGGAAATTTGGTTGGCTCGCTCTTTGCTGGACCCTGTTCTGATGGGTACGGCCGCAGGGTTGGGATGGCCGTCGGATCCGTCATTTGCATTTTTGGTGCTATTCTTCAAGCTGCAGGCACAAACCTTCAGCTTCTCATGGCTGGGCGTTTCTTCCTAGGTGTAGGGGCAGTGCTTGTTCAGACAGCTGGTCCTAGCTATGTTGTCGAGATGTCATATCCCAAGTACCGTGCTCAGCTTACAGGTGGTTATCAAGCCTGCTTTTTTCTCGGCACAATTGTGTCTACTTGGTTAGAGTTTGGTCTCAATTATGCTAACACAAATCTGTCATACCCATGGAGAATCCCACTTGCGATCCAAGGTCTACCATCTGTCATTGTCCTATGCAGTGTTTGGCTCATCCCTGAAAGTCCTCGATGGTAAGCATGCTACTCATTAACTTCTATCCTGGACTTCAAGACTCACACCAGTAGGTATGTCGGCCAAGGACGGGAAACTGAAGCCAAAGCCATTCTTATCAAGTACCATGGCGATGGAGACCCTGACTCAATCGTTGCGAATACTGAATTGCAAGAAATGCTAGAGGTAATCGATCTAGAAGGCTCCGACAAACGGTTCTGGGACTTCAGATGTCTCTTCAATACTCGAGCTGCACGTTATCGAACCTTCATGGTTGTTTGCGTTGCATGGTTTGGAGAACTCAACCTCCCTCCCACAAGTTATTACTTCCCATTGATGGGTACGTTTGAAAATCTCATCCGCTTCTTTCTCATATTAATCTACGTATAGTCAAGTCTATTGGCATCACTAGTGTCACGACCCAGCTGCTGCTCAATGCCGTTCAAACACCTATCATGATGGCTGCGGCTCTTTGTGGCCTTAGCATGATCCATAGATTTGGCAGGCGTAAGCTACTTATGCTCTCTAGTGCGGGCATGTCGATTTCGATCGCCATCATTACCGCATGCACTGCCAATCAGGCTGGGAAGCCCGCCGTCGGAGGGACTGGTATTGCGTTCTTGTACATCTTCTTGGTCGTCTTCGCATTCGCATGGGTATGTTTTTTCCCTCTTCCTGTTATCCTGTTATATCTTAAATGGTACGGTTAACCTCTTTTTAGACACCCATGCAAACCCTCTACCCTAGTGAAGTCCTTACCTATAACACTCGAGCCAAAGGCCTCGCCTTCCTCGTATTTATGAACAACGCGGTCAAAGTCTTAAACACTTACGTTCCCCCGATTGCCATAAGTAGGTCGGGCTGGAGGTTCTACCTTCTTTATGTCATCTGGGATGCATTCGGCGTTATCGTCATCTACTACTGCTTTGTAGAGACTCGAGGTTGGAGTTTAGAGGAGATTGAGCACCTGTTCAATGCCAAGAATCCGGTCAAGGCTAGTCTGGAGAAGAAGAATGTCATTGTCGCGCATGAGGGGACAAACGCCTAAGGGAATGAGAGAAAATTTGCTCTTGATAGAGAAAGCGGGTGGCGACGGCCCTTCTTCGTGCCAATAGAACACTTATTTGAGGCAAATACACATTCGGAATTGTATCTCAGCCTGAGCTCCTTTGACATTTTAGTGCGTCAACATCAAGCGTAGTATTTGCGTGCCCTAACGGACTGAATTTAGACAGTAACCTTGTGAACTTACGTAGCCATGTTCTCCTACAATTGTAAATATGGGTCTCTCTCCCTTCCCGGAAAGAATCCGTTTCACTTACAGCAACATATTGTCGGGGCCTCACGCCCTTGGTAAATAGTCTACCCTGGAACCTATCCATACAAACTCTACACTTGTATTGCAAATGTTCTTTGTTTCACATAACAGTCCGTCGTATCATAGATCTCAAAACAGTACTCGCTTTCCTATCACAACCCAATCCTTGTAAACTGACAACCCATAACTGCATATTACCCATTACAGGTGCGGGGTTTGAGGGGCAGGGACAGCGCGCTGCCCCTTCCACCAAAAGTTACCCCGCTGCACCCACTTGCGGTCCAGACATCCCAACCCCTGCAAAGCCCTGCAAACCCTGCAAGGTCAGAATGCTTACTTATATCGAGCCCGGCTAGATGCCACACTCGGAAACTAGCCGGTTATGGACCCACGTTTGTTAGTTTCGGGGCGAATTCGGCTACATTACCATCCACTCATGCTGCTCAGGTTCAGTTGATTCATCGTAAATTTACCAGTAAAGTTGTCTTTGACCTTTGACTTTTGTTGCCAGACCCGAGACATGTGTGTGGTAGGCTTCAAAGAGGGATAGATCGAATTTAGGAATCGTCTTACAAGATCTTTTGGGACAGAGCCGGAAGGTCGTCGCAATAATTGCTTCGCGTATGTGACTAAACTGCCGTCATGATCCATCTATAGTATAAACTCAAGCTCATGCAACCATTCTCGTATAACGAGCGCAGAAAGGGTTAGACAGCTTTAGTCGACAACCAGACAGTATATTATCTACGTGTAAGTTAAGATAAAGGCAATGGACACATCTTTAATTGAGTTTGCATATCCTCGTCATTTCGTTTCCCAAAACCAATCCACCATGACTTTCAATCCTCTGATCTTCACCGACGACTACCTTCGTGTTCGAGCGGTCCCAACTTGTCACACATCTACCTATGTCTTCTGCCACGGCAAAGGTCAGCACGGAGGGGACTGGCAATTCATGGTTGAGCCTCTCCGAAAACTCGGCCACTGTAACCACATTGCTTTCATCTTCCCCTACCTGGACTACACCGAGCCGGGCAGTGGGAACAGCGCCTCGAAAAACACAGCCTTGATCCAGAAAATTGTGCATCAAGAGATCGCAAACGGCTGCGATCCTGATCGTATTGCGGTGGGTGGATACAACGAAGGTCTTGACGTGGCTTTGACAGCGACCCTATCAGATAACCAGAAGATTCAGGGTATCTTGGGCGTCACTGATCGCCTGGGCCTCACAGACGACATCACGGGTCTGGCAAAGCCTGCAAATGCCAGAACTCCGGTGTTTGTACTGGATCGTTCCCAGAAAGAGAACAACGCTGGCGAGAAGCTGTTGGCAGCTATTGAGCAGCCAATCGGCGCTTTCATTTGTGGAAGTCAGTCTGATTCATCAGACGGTAAACCGCTTACTTCCGAGGTATGTTCGCGATTTGGAATGAACAATGTGCGCCTGCTGACCATTCTACAGGAGATCCACGTTTTAGACACATTCATCTATAGATCCCTACCGGTTGAGATTGGCGCTAGAAATTAGATGCAGTTTAGATTTAGACTCTCCATTTTCCAATGTACGGCCTTTTATCACATTTTACAACAGTTAAACAAGTGAAATCATTAGCAGTACAGTATCAACGAATAAATAGATGAAACATCTCATCTGGGGGCGAATCTTGCGCGATGTGCAGCCTGTAAACATCTGATGAGAGCTGCCAAGTTACGATGCACTTTCCGACGATCGTGACTATGCCCTTCAACTTTACAGCTTTCAAGAGCGCTTTGATATCGGAATACCTTTTATGGTCTTCTAACAGTTTCTAAAGCTGGTCGACTTCTATGTCACTACAGTCTTCTCCTTGCTTTATAGCTTCATGAACCGCATAAAATTCATCGCAGTATATATCTTAGGCAGTGGGGAGGTAGTAGGATGTTCATCGTATTCTCTCCTGCAGCGACTCATAATTGATACATAACCTAGAGGTACCTAATATAAGTTTACTTTGCCTCCACCCGAGCACAAGCTTTCTATAATAGCCAAGTCATTCAGCGCTTCTTCGGGCCCCGATCGTGTCTGTGCTTTGCCTACTCTCACAGCCTCCAAAAAAGCTTTAATCTCCAGCTCCACACCTTTACTCTTGATAGTCTCCTCTCTTACACTTCCCGATAGCTGGCTGAGCTTCAAAATGAAACCGTCAGGCCCATCAGTGAGAAAAAAGCTGCCTTGACTTCCAATAATAGTCAATTCCGTCGCACGCTTAGTCGACGCAAAGGACATTGAGATGGTGCCCGTTGCCCCACCGCTGAGGAGAATTCCTGCATTGACAGTGTCAAGTGGAGGCAGATGGGCAGCGAGTTGGCGTGCAAAACCACGGGTCTCAACTACCTCTTGGCCAGAAATATAGCGAATCATGGCGGTTTGGTGGACTCCGCCGTCAAGGAGGAAACCGCCTTGGTATCCTGGAACCTTTCGCCACTGTGTTTCGTAGTACTTGCCGCCAGGGGCCTGGTTGCGCCATATCTTTAGGTGAAGCTGCGTAATATCGCCGATTGCTCTCTCGTCGACAATCCACTTGCGGCCTAGCTCAAATTCGGTCATGAACCGGAATTGTTCGGCAACGCTAAAAATGATGCCTTGACCGGCAAAATGCTTCGTGTAGTCTTCCATCAGCAAGCGGGCGGTGTGCACGTCTTTAGCTACTGGTTTCTCAGAAAGTACATGTTTGCCAGCAGCAAAACAACGCCGAATAATATCTGGTTGAACGAGAATCGGAAGGACAACAACGACGGCTTTGATGTCGACTCGTTTCAGAAGGTCGTCTAGCCTGTGCCCTGTAGTGTCTTCCGAGTAGAGGTCGAGTTCTGCATACCCCAATTTCTCCGCTTCCCTTAGGAGAGTTGAGGCCGTTACTTTTGATCGGGAGTAGATAGCCTTGAGGTTTGCCTTGGCTGCCGCGAGAGCAGGAAGATGTTCTGTTACACATGTTAGTACTTGAACGCCTCTTTGAAGCTGACTGTGAGCTACCGTCAGTAGCGAAAATTCCCGCTCCTATGATCGCAATTCCAGCCATTGTTACAAGAAATTGTTTGCCCGTGCTTAAGAAGTTGACTTCGGTGGCAAATAGATTGTGAGGAAAACAAACAGCGACGAAGTATATATTCTACCAGAATATATAGTT
Organism: Pseudogymnoascus sp. VKM F-3808; assembly: GCA_000750675.1. Taxonomy (NCBI): domain Eukaryota; kingdom Fungi; phylum Ascomycota; class Leotiomycetes; order Thelebolales; family Thelebolaceae; genus Pseudogymnoascus; species Pseudogymnoascus sp. VKM F-3808. The sequence goes on from JPJR01000580.1 coordinate 25,446, forward strand.
CGATTCGATCCAACACACCGACCTGAGACGGCTGCTCCACTCTAGGCCGTTACTGTTCCCCGCGAACTTCTCGGAATAGCCGAGCCGAGCTCGTGGCATAACGGTTAGTCTCACCCGGCTATTTTTACGTTTTTGGCAAAAGATATCCTGATACACCTAATCGACGTTCTGTCGAAGGAACGGTGTTGCGGCTATTTCCCGATTGGGACATAGCCGACTTCATTTTCAATGGAGAAGATTTGGCAGGAGTATTTCGCTGTAAGTGTAAGGTTTACCCCACGGAATGACCGCTTCCGTGAAAAGAAGCTTACGGGACTTAATCAGCCATGCGTCTTACGGGAAGCGATGATCGCCCGTTGTCGGACGAACATGACATTTGTGATATTAACATGGCGTCTATATAGATCGAGGTATGCGGACCTATTGTTGCTGACAACATCAATAATTTATCTCTTAAAAGGGAGTTTTTAAACATGACAGAACTCAAGAAAATAGCACTAGACCAAGGCTGGGAATTTAAACAGGCCTCCACACTTCACAACTCCGCCGTTTCCTCTTTCCTGCCAGTTGCCCAATTTCCCACCGTCGCCCACATCGACCTGCTACATCACAATGTCATCCCAGACCCTTACCTTGACGATAACGAGACAAAATGTCTGTGGGTTAACGACGCAGACTGGACATACCGCACCGCCCAGCTGCCCCAGGTCGACCTTTCGGCTCCTTATCAACGCGCGGTGCTCGTCTTCGAAGGTCTGGACACGGTGGTCGATGTCTTCCTAAATGGCACACATATCCTAGAGAGTAAGAACATGCATATTGAGCATAGAGTCGACGTTACCGAGTTGGTTAAGACTACGAACGGCAGGAATCTACTGGAGCTGCAATTCAGGAATGCGCCGGGGTTCGCACGAAAGGAGATGCAGCGCATTGGTTATAAGGGAAACGGGACGGACGTGCATTTTGGTGGTGGCGAGAGGCTATTTTTGAGAAAGGCGCAGTTTCATTGGGTACGTAATTCTGCAATTCCAATTCATCATAGCGCGGGTAAAGGAGAAGAGCTAAGTGACGCGGTGATAGGGCTGGGATTGGGGACCAGCGGTCAACACTTCGGGACCATGGAGGCCAATATATCTAGAGATTTTCAGGCAAAGGATTGCAGAGGTTGTTACTCGCCAGGCGGTTTCAGCAGACTTAAAGTCTGCCGTAATCGATGTTAAAGGCATTGTTGAGTACCCTTCGGATGATCAGGAGGTCACTGTTGGACTGCACGATCTCACTGGGGCCCTTGTTCAAAGTCATGTCATTCAAGCAGTTCATGGCATCTTCCACGTCAAAATTGCCCTTGAAGACCCTGAATTATGGTATCCATATACCTACGGAACACAACACCTCTATACTGTTACAGTGAAGCTCCCTGGCTACGACATCAGAAGCCAAACTATTGGTCTCCGCCGTCTACGACTGCTCCAGCACACGCTCAAAAACGCAGAAGGCACATCTTTCCTCTTCGAGGTCAACAACATCCGCATATTCGCCGGCGGCTCTTGCTGGATCCCGGGTGACTTTATGCTCCCCCGCATGACGCGCCAGCGCTATTCCGACTGGCTGCAGCTCGCTAAGAGCGGCAACCAAACCATGATCCGCGTCTGGGGCGGTGGCATTGTAGAATCTGACGATTTTTACGATATCTGTGACCGCGAAGGAATTCTGGTCTGGCAGGATTTTCTCTTTGCTTGTGGGGACTACCCGGCGTCTGAGGACTTTACGCAAAATGTTAAGGTAGAGGTGGAGCAGCAAGTAAAACGTGTGGGCCATCATGCGAGTTTAGTGCTGTGGGCGGGCAACAATGAGGATTATATGCTGGCCGAGAAGTGGGGGTGGGAATATGACATCAGCGACCAGAAGGGACCCTGGAATGAGACGAATTTTCCGGCTAGGGAGATCTATGAGAGATTACTCCCTGGTATTGTTAAGGAGTTGGGAGGGGACGTACCGTATTGGCGGAGTAGTCCCTATGGAGGATCTTTCTCAAATGATACTACTGTAGGAGATACGCATATCTGGGATGGTAAGTCACCCTATCACCCCCCTTCAAATAATACAACGTAAGCGTAAGAAAGTTGACACGATTTTACTAGTCTGGCACGGAAAGATGTCTCCTTACCAAGACTACAAGAACTTCACTTCCCGCTTTATCAGCGAGTTCGGCTTCGAGTCTTGCCCATCTTTGCGTACCCTGCACCGCGGCATCACCAACCCCTCCGAGCGTCACGCACAATCTCGCACATTCGACATTCACGACAAAGGACCTGGGCATTCCCGACGCTACCCTATGTACATGGGCGAGAACTTCCGCTTTCGTATGAACCCACTCCGGGATTTTGTTTACTGCACGCAGTTTCTGCAGGCCGAGGCCATGAAATACGCGTACAATTGCTGGCGCAGAGAGTTTCGAGGCCCGCAACAGGAGAACTGTGCTGGCGTGTTGGTGTGGCAGCTGAATGACATCTGGCCGGGGACGAGCTGGGCGTTAGTGGATGTTGATTTGCAGCGCAAGCCTGCTTTTTATATCACGAAGAGGGCGCTGGCAAAAGTCGTTGTGGGCATGGAGCGCACGATCACTAAGGAGCCGCCTTACATCGTGACTGGCTATCTACCCGAGAAAGCAGCCCTGGATATATGGGCCGTGAACGGCACGTTGGACGCGCTGAGAGTAACGCTTAGGCTGTGCGCTTTCGACATCGGATCTGGGGCTTCAGTGGCGCTTCCTGGAGTTGAAGAGCAGGAATTGACGCTGGCACCCAATCAAACATCGGAGGTTGGGAGCATCATTATCCCAAACCCCGACAACACCATCATTGTAGCTTATCTGGATGACACAATGACTTCAGTGCGCCTTGCTCGCTGGGTCTCCTGGCCTGAGCCTCTGAAATTCTTGCATTTTCCAGCTGATCTTAAGGTGAACACTTCTATCATAGAGTCAGGCGAGAAATTGCTCCTCAGCGCCAACAAACCAGCTAAAGGGGTCACACTCTCGGTGCCTACGGCCGAAGGAGGCGCAGATGCAGATTTTGAGGACAACTTCGTAGACCTAGTTCCGGGGGAGACAGTAGAGATTGGCGTCCAAGGCCTGCAGGGGAGAAGTGTACAGGCACGCTTCTTATATGATTGGGAGATGAAGGAGGGATTTGAGTTGTAACGTAAAAGAGCCGAAACGTTGAAGTATGGGACAGTGACAAGAGTGACAGAGCACACGAGTTTTAGATGCTAATATTAACAAAGAGTTTACTCGTAAAAGATAGACTGAAAAATATAAATAAAGCACTTCGCCAAGTCAAAACTCCGTGTGCGCAGACAACTCTGTTCTGTGGGTTCAAGGTGACCCTTCGGCTAATTATCCTCCACCTAATTATTCTCACTTAATTGTTACGACTGAAACCTGCACACCCACATGCCGCAGGGCATAGTAATTTAGTTAAATAGTGTGCGGCTATTTGACAGCAGAATACAGGGGGTTAGAATTATGGGTAGCTTAGTTAAGGATGGCACCTTTGAGGAAAAGATACCTTTTCAGGAAGGCACCCTGTTGGAAGAAGGTGCCTGCTACGAAAGGCACCCTTGCGTACAGAGGTGCCCTTGGCGAAAGGCACCATTGGGAAACGGCACCTGTAATAAGTATGGCACCTCTTATAGGATATACACGTGATTTGGAATAGTAGGAATAGTGAGAATAATAAGGGAGTTTGCTATTCCAGCTATTCCCTTTGGCACAACGCCACTATATAAGTAGATAGATAGTTCTTAGATAAGAACTTCATGCTCAACTTAATACAGTATTTGTTATATAATAGTAACATGTTTTACGAAAGCCTTTGTGATTGATCCCCTGCCTCCTCTGTTAAGTAAACTTACGCCATGGAACCTCTGTGAGTCTTATAGTTTAAGACCTAGCGTTACACTCAGCTATACTCACCTTCTTCACCTATCTATCTCACCCTACTCACCTTGCTTACTCTACTTACCCTACTCACCTTACTTACCTACTTACCTAGCTTACCTGCGTATATCTAATGTCGCAGTGTAACATGTTATTAAAAATAGACCCACTTTTAGATAGTCAAGGTAGCTGAGGTGATCACTATCTCAAAATAAAGGTAAGGGCAGCGAGGCTCACCTACTAGGCCAGATAGTACTAATTTAACTATTATCTAGGTGTTTGCTTGAGATTGGTGGATTAGTAGTTAGGTGGGTGACCACCAACGAATACCCACTGTTGTATATTTTTGCATTTTTTTTTTTGGCTGTCATATACTATATATTCTGAATCTACTCAATAAAATCAATGATAGCATTCCAACCAACCATCCGCTCTGCCGTACACAAGCACGGTGATGGGACTATGCTAATCAAACCCGTTATACACGTAGTGAGCCAGTCCACACGGAGAAACTTGATTTTCAGGTGGCAGAGAGAAGATTCTTATTGTATTGACAGAAGATCTATCTCATCATTTATTTACCCCCTAAGACCTCCACTTCATTCACCATATACCGAGACTTGCAAATCCTGTTCCACAAAAGATGCTAGCTAGCCATTAGCAGCTGGAACATCTTAAATTATATGTTTTGGATGCGTACATATCTAACAAGGGCTGTCTAGGTACGTGCAGCCGCCGCTAGTGCAGCTCCAGCAAGATGCTTTGCCATTGTGGCACTTGCCGCAGCCGAAAACCTGCCGCTTCTCTACGTCGGCGTCAATAGGGGCGGGAGCGTTAACGGGGTCACGGGCAGCGACGGCACCGCGCTCATTAGCTGGGACAGCTGCAGCAGCGGCCACAGCGACAAGAGCGGCGATAATTGCGAGCTTCATGTTGATGGTAACGGTTGGTGGAATGCTGTTTATTTGCTTGCTTTTGTTGTTTTTGTAGGAGTTGAATTTGAGATGATGCGGGAGGGTGGTTCAGAGAGGCTGCTGAGGGACTTATAAAGCACTTCAACGGTTATATTACTGTCGGAACACCCTAAGTTGTTGATCTATTAAATGAAATGGATATGAACGCCGGTTAAAATAATGGACTAGGACAGTATGCCAAATTACTACTGCATATGTCTTAATGCTACATTTCATTTGTAATGGCCCTCACAGTGAGCGCTAAATGCAGGGTTTATGAGAGCCTATTGGAAAAATACCTAGGTAAATTAATATCACTAGGATAATTATTTGCAGTGAACTTCTTCAAGTAAAGGGTGCCATATCATGTCGCCACTATATTCTCATATCTAATTGCCAGTTGCTTGTACTATTACCCTAAGGCTAAAAGGGAGATATGGAGAAGCGGTGGAGGGAGGGGTAGAAGTTGGGGGCTACTTGAGGGCGAGGCGGGGTATGCATAGCCCCCACCCGTGGGACGGAATGTCTATGCACTACACATACACATGGTGGGATCCCATCGGATGACAGGGTTGTAATCCGGTTTTCTAGTTAAAGGGACTGCTGCTCCAGTGCTTTGCTGCATGGTGAGTTGAAATAAGGCGAATAATGGTTCATGGGAGTCTGTGGTCTTGGAGGAAGCTACACAAATGACGTATTACTTGTAGAAATAGACTTATACGCTTAATACAGATTTTCATCATACGGGAAAACGACAACAAATTTAATTTAATATTATGGGCTGCGGAAGAAAGGAATGTAGTGCTCCGAGTAAATATGGCAAAAGTCGCGCTCTTGTACTTTCGAATTTCTATGAAGATCCTACATTTCTCGATAGACATGAACCATATCTCTCACACTTCCAACTGCCTCCTCACATCTTTACATGGAACCACCTTTTAACTCTTAAGTTATTAAAATCCAACTTTCATTGAAGCAATTGTCTAGTATTGCTGCATCTGCCTCCATGGTAGCTGCAGTTGTCGCTGTTACAATTCCAGCTCCTGTCCCTACAGACCTTGCAGAGCGCCAATTCACCACCTGCGGACCATGCGTTAAAGTAACTAGGGCATGCAACTTTTGCAGCACCAACTGCGTTACTAGTATTTCTTCATACAGCCTACACCTTTTGGATAATGTAGGCACAGGCTTCGCCACACGATACAGATTTGCACTCTAAAACGGACGACCTCTTTTCTTGAGGAAAGCAAAATAGTTGCAATATGAGCTCAACCTCGACCTCTGTTCCA